>OU343221.1:235659624-235817446 GCA_910596185.1 Chrysanthemum makinoi
AGTTTACACGTTTGGATTCTGAAGTGAGTAATTGAAAAGCCATGACCATCGTGCCGCTAAAATAGCGTGATTAAAAATGAATGTTGGAAAAAGTTCAGCGTTGGCCTGGGGTGCGGTAAAGTGAAATACCGGAAATTTGATTTTAGGAACTGGAATTAAAACGGCAGGTGAATTCATGGTCAGAAGTGATCCAGTTCGGGATTTGTGGTTGGCAAATTCAGTTTAATGAGTTGGATTTGGTTTTGATTCGATTCTGATTTGAAACAGGAAAATGTTAAAAGGCAGGAGACCCTAATAAACTAAATTAAACTATCACTAAACCTTCGGAATGATAAAACTAAGTTACACTAAGTCTAGTTCTTTAGCATAGCATAAAAAGCGTTAAAAACAACTTAGAACCATAAGCGTAAAAGTTTTGCAATTTAAGAATACGGTGTGAAACCAATTTTCCTCTGATCATTGACTAAAAATAATTTTGGGGAAAGAATATTTTTGACTTTTAAATTAATTTCTCGAATTAAAATAGTTAACACTAATTAAATGATTAAAAATACTAAACTAATATAGAAAAATCGATTTACGAAGAAAACTACTTTGTTAACGATTATGAAAATTAAAAAATTGATGGTACTTTGTAAAATAGCCAGAAATAAGCTGAAAAACGAATAAAGCAATCAAAAGTCTTTATATATAAATGATCTGAGTCTAGCGGTAAAGACAAGCCTGGTTGGTTTGTGGTGTGGTGTTGAGTGGGGTGACGAGTTGAATCCCACTTGGTCCCCTTTTTGAAATATTTTTTAGGCTTTTTGAAACTTGTCTATGAGACCAACAGCATTTTTGTAAAACCTTTCTTTTGAAATCCTGACAAGTATTAAAACATGACTTATCAACAAGTAACCAACAAATACAACCATTCCTTTTGAAATCACAGGGGATAAAGCGAAACACCTTTTAGCTACTTTCTAAGGCCTAACTAATGCTGAAAATCACTTGATAAGCTAAGAATTACAAAATAAGCTAACACATGCTATATTACATCTAAAACAAGCAAATCAATGAAATGATGGGAAATGTGCAGGCCGAATGAGATTAAGCAAGTCCTAAGCTTGTGAATAGACATTGCAACCTAAAATTGTAATAAACTTAGAAGCTAAAGGTATCTAAACTAATCTTAACAAAGTAATGGGGTGATTAACTACTAAAGTAATCTAGTGACCTATAATAGCTCTTGGTTAAAAAACTTTTCGTAACTGTTGACGATATTCGGGTTGCAGCGGCTAGGGGAGGACTCTGTTCATAATCATTTGGGCGGGTGAGCTTCTGACAAAACCAAAGGCGCCAAGTTAATGAGTGGAGATGCAGTTAACCAAGTGGAGACCAAAACACAAACTTTGCAAGCAAAAGCCAAAACAGGATCAGATCGTTGGTAGTTGAATTTCATTGATCAAAGAAAATAGTTGAATGATTTTGAACAAACTTTGACTATGCTAGAGATGATACCGGTACATGGCGAAACTAAAACAAGTTGGGTATAAAGGATGCAACAACTTTTACACCTTTTGAACATCAATTAGCGAAAAATTCCAAAGATCTGACCATTTCATTTTATCATGTATGGGTAGGAAAACACCTTTTTACTTGATTCCATTGAGACTTTTCAAAAAAACTTAAACTTGTAAAAATATACTAAATAGCTGGGAGTTTCAAAAGTCAAAAGGGTGCCATTACCAGCATCTTATTTGCAAGGACATTTGACCTTCAGAGATTAATCATGTCTAAACTAACAATTCTTAAAACTTAACAATTATATAACCATGAAACACAAATTCTGAAAAAGCTTTCATTAAGTAAAAAGTTACATTTAAGCTGGAAATACAAGAAAAACTAAAACTAAGATTTTAAAAACTAGGGGTGCCTCAATGTGGCTACAAGTTGTCCTATTTATACTAAGCTAAGATCTTAGTCTTCAATCTTGTGTTCTTTTGTGAGTGTGACTTAGGATCAAACTTGAGCCATCCTCCTTCATCTTGACCATCCCGATAGTAGGTACATCTTGTGATCAATCGAGCCATTGGTGAGGTCTTATGAACATGGATTCTTGACACAGAGCTAAGAGGAGGTTAGTGGGGTTGGGATTTGGGTGTATCCAGTTAAAAAGATTAAGGTGCGGTTTGGGTTTTGGGGTTAGCAGGGTAAAAGGGTGAAGGTGGGTTATGAGTTGCAATGGAGGTGGAGTGTTTGGGGGAAAGGGAAAAGCTAGGGTTTGGGGAGTGGGGAAAGTTAGGGTTCTTGGGAGCGGGGAGTCCGGGTATTTGTGGTTTGGGGGGAATGGGAAGAAAAGGGGCGGGTTGAGTTGGTTTATTAATAACAGGTAGGGTTGGGTTATACGGGTCATAGATAATGGGTTGGACCAGGTTGTATTGGGCTTGGTTTAAGTTAGGCTTAGGATGGATATTGAAACCCATTTAACATTTAGGGACCATAATGTAAAATCGAAATTCCAAGGACCAACATGAAATTACGAAAATGTTATCCAAGGTCCAATCTTGTAACTCTCAAATAAACCAAGGGACCAAATATGTCATTTTGTGAAACACGAGGACTAAACTTGACAAATTTAAAATCAGGGGATCACAACTGTAATTTCTCAAACTTTTGAAATTTTCACCAAAGGACTAATTATGACAACTTATGATTTCAAAAGGACCTTTGGTGGCTTTTCTTTTAAAATAGTCTTTCGAGGACTATTTATCCAATTTTGAAAGTCCGGGGGTAAAGCGCCAATTATGCAAACTTTGTTCGTTTTCATCCGATTTTAAACATTTGCATCCGAAACATATAAAACACAATTTTGAGATATTTTCGTTATTTTGATGCATTTGGTGTTTTAAATGTTTTGAGTTGATTGGCCAAAATGATGAGTGAATACGCACTCATCATTACCTCATTCTGTTTATTTAGCTTTTAAAACCATAATCATGCATTCAATAGTATATATTCTAATTGAAACGTAAATAATGAGGATCATTGCCAGTTTCCGGAAATACAGGATGTGCATTATCTTGATGTGAAAAAGACGCTGTAAATAAATCGATTGTGATTATTGCAACTTTCCTAAAATAAGTTGGTCAACTAAATAGTCGATTGTGATTAGCAACTTTCCTCAAACAAGTTATATAAGCTCGTATATAAGTTCGTTAAGTTTTTAATCGTGTCCGCGTTTGATTTTGAAAAGCTGATATCACGGAAATCAGTTAGCCTCTTATATGATTTCTTCTTCAAACCATGTGTAAATCTTTCCCGAAATAAGAAATCTGATTACTACCTCAAATCGAGTCCATGAAAACAATATGTAATAATCTTATAATAATCAACACAATCATTATTTATGAAATTAATGTTTCAAAGTACTTGTTTGAAGCTATTTTAATCTCTGGCACTGCGAGGATTCAAAGTAATCGAATATCTCAGTCCTCTAAACAGGTGGATCTCAATTTGTTGAGCATGAGTGATTCTATTATCTTCGTCTATTCACATAAGCATTTATTCGATTCTCAATTGCTATATTGGTTGATTATAGTGATATCATGGTTCATTTGTGTGATTTTTAGGCAAAGTTCTTGATCATATTCCTACATGATAGTTTTAGGCAAAGTGTTAATTGATCGATTAACGTCGTTCTTATAGATGATAGTTGTACAACAATAATATTTTATAGTCTCATTCTATTCAATTTTGATTCATTAAAGTTACCGTGTTTTGAACATAGTAATTTCTTAAGAGAATTTTTTTTGAAAGGAAATAATATATTAAAAGCATAACAAAATGATACAAGCAAACGGTATTTCTTTTTTCCATACAAAACGATTAAAAAGAAGGAACTCGAACAAGAGAAACACACATACAAATGAAACAATACAAAAAACACCCAAACAAACCCACTAAGACCAAAACTAAACCAATACATCAAATATCCCATGGACCACTAACTCACCATCACCCAAACGTGGACATAATTTGTTAAGAGATTTGATAGTACTGGCTCAATTGATAGTACTGGCTCAAACTGATATCAAGTCAACCAATTAGGAAGTCATTTGCAATTGCCAATTGTCTTTTAAACTTTGGAATCATTTACATAGAGAATTTAAGGAAAAATATGGCCGAACAAAGTTTCACCATCGTTCTTATTTAGTCACTCGAACTTTATATGATCAACCACAAAAATTATTCAAGTTTTAATAGTGTTCTATTGTTGTGTAAATGTTTAAAATAAATGAATTGTTTGGTTGTTTAGAATTTTTGTCCTGTGTACACCAATATAAAAATCTTCTAGCTTCTCATCGCGTGTAATCTTAAATTGTCTTATTCATATATATGGTATTATCTTTATCTCGATTTTTTGAAGAGCATCATAAAAATCAAGCATAATTTGCTTTTGATTTGTTTAGATTTTTAAGGGATGCTATTAACAAGTGTTAATATTGAGCATATGGTACATAATTATTGGTGAACTTAAATAGTTGCTTGCTAATTACTTCAATTGCATGCATACATATAAGATATTGTGAGCATTGTATGACCATGGCTGGCCAATTTTTGGTAAAATGTTAGACACAAATTACACCAATTTGGTTATGACAATACATTTGCTTTTTATTTCAACATTTAAGTGGAGAATTGGAGTGAGTATCCTTACTCTCGGGTTTACTTACTCCCAGATTTACTATGTGATAAAAATATAATCAGTTTACATTTTACTTTCTCATATCTCATTCCGGTGTAATTAGGTATCATTGTTGTTGTAACTTTTTTATATACAATTAATTTGGTTGACAATAGTTATAGAAGTGAAAGGGTGGTTTAATGATGTCTACTTAAAGTAAGTAATAGATACTAATAAAATACTATAAGTAAGTTTAAAAAAAATAGCACCACCTTTGTTATTGTTAACCTTCTTAAGGGTTTTTTAATTTGATTGTTGACAAGTTTTAAATAAATTCACTTGGTTGTTATACTTGGTTTGTATTGTTAAAGTTTATAAATGAAAATTCATATAATTTATTTAAAATTTCGAACTATGTGTCTTTTTTTTGAAAGTTCGATTATTAAAGTTTATAATTTTTATTTTAGTTTTGTTCACTTGATTTTTTTATATGCTCTAGACACTAGCATCATAGATTCACTCGATTGTTAAAGTGTTTTTATACTTGGTTTGAGTGTTGTCACAAGGTGTTGGGTCTATTATAGATTTGATGATACAAAACTAGAAGAATGAAACATGAAGGACTAAAAAAAGTAGAAGGAAACTCTAAAAGATGGAGGATTTGGAAGATTCTAGAAGACATGCAGAATATTTAGTTTCCTAATTGTATTATGATTCCCCTTAAGCCTTAGATGTCAGTATATAAAGAAGCGACATGGTCATTAGTTTTAATGCGTATGAGATGTAAACCTAAAAGGTGTGTGTGTGTGGGAACAGTAGGGATTAGGGGAAGCATACAGGGTTTAGTTAGTTAGTGTTAGATCAGTCTTTGATCTTTATTATTATAAAACCCTAAAATATAATATATCAAAAAGACTAATTTACCCTCAGTAAACATTTATAAACTCACGTAAAATATAATAACGCGTTCATTTGCGAAACTAAAAACCTAACTTATGAATAATTAAAACATAGCGTGAAAATAAATTAAGCAATTGGTGCGACAAAAATAAAAGCGGCGTGAGCTTTGGACCTCGTCTCTTTGTAGTCGAGTATGCTACTAGTAAAAGCCAGACGTTCGTTTTGTGACCCGTTTATTTCCTCAAACCCATAGGTCTTTTCCTTCTTTGCCCGGTAGAGGTACACTTGAACCCATGGAGCCGGTTTGGGTTGGTAAGTCCACAAAAGCCATCATAACCGATCGATATATATACTTATAGAAACATCAAAGCGAAACCCTACCTACAAAGTCACGCAAAAGTTTTCCGCTTTCTTTCTTTCCAATCCGTTGTGGTTTCTTTTTGGTTGGTGCAATCTGTTCGAACATAGCCAAGGTATGATCGGTCTCCTTCTTTAGTCTCAAACTCTGCATGATAATCGTATAAAGGTGAGCGGTATATATGGTTAATATACCATTCGAATTGATGTTAAGCCGTGTGACATGTAATAAACCATTCATTGAATAAGGGATCATCGTTAGGGTTTTGTAAGTCATGTGATCATTATGCATATATGTGCCAGCGCCTTTGTTGTGCATGTTTGACTTGAAACATACATACTCTAGATCATATAACATTAAGCATAATAAGTAAATCGTAATTAGCATGAAATCATAAACATGTATTATATATGTAAGGTTAGCATGGTTAGGTTATAAGTTGGGTAGTTATAAGTTAAACGTGAATAAACATGGATCATGAAACTTTGATTTGTGAAGGTTGTAGCGATTTGCATGCATGGTTAAAATGTATATATGAGCTTGGGTTGACTTGAGAATGGTTAAACGTAGGGGTGTGTGTGTGTGTGTCGATTTGTTTGTAAGTCGGGAAACGATGTGTGAGTTAATGGTGTAAAGGTATGCATGAACTTTGTTCAACTTCGGTTGTTTTTCATATACGTTCTAGGTCAAAGAGGAAATCATTAAAAGAGGTGACATGTGAATTAAATGCGTAATAAATGATATTAAAGTTATGGGAAACCCTAGGGCTAAATAGGAAGTCGATTAGGGTTAAAAGAGTTAAAGTGTAAATCCGTTATTTCATGTGAAAAATTGAAGTCTTGGAGTCATTAATAACTATTGATTAAGAGTATAATGAGCTAGTACTAAGCGTGATGTAAACATGCGTGAGTTATGATTGAATGTAAAGAACTAAATATCATGAATTAAAGTATTGCATGCATAGTCTCGATTAGGTGTATTCGAACAATGTTACATGTGAATCTTGGTAAATTACGTGGAAAAAAGTTTGTGTAAACTATTTTGGAAAGAGAGTCTTAAAAACCGTTCTTGACATTTGTAAACCCTATACTTTGAAAGATGATCATATAAGTCCTCAAATAAGATATTTATCATATTAAACCCTTAAGTTTACCATTTATCATTTGTAAACCATAAGTTTGGCTAATTAAGGATGGATACTCTAAAACGTTGTAATTCCGTCCGTGTAACTAAAAATAAGAATATTACGAAAACTCTAAAAGTATAAATGAGATTAATGGTTGACATTAATGATACTAAGTATTAAATAAATCATAATCCGTGTAGAGATTACGTTGAAGAGCGGCGTTACATCTTCAGTTCCTACATTCCTTTGCTTTCCTCTCTCATTTGCTTTAAGGTGCGATATTACGACCTTTTCGTAAAGGTTTCTCATTTTCTTTCGTTGTCATATCTCTTATTCTTATTAGATTTCCTATGTCATTGCTATGATTCCCTTACGTTTATGTGAATCTCTGTTTATTCTCGAACCTCGTATGTTGAACCTTGTTGTACGATTTGAACTTAAGATTATGAATTCGATTATGAACATTTGATATGAACCCTTTCGATTTGTTTGATCCATTGCTTATCGAAACTTCATTAGTGAACCATGAAATATATGATTTGGACTTTATGATATGAAACCTCTGATATATATATCTGTTGACTTTTATGATGAATTATGATCTGTGTCAATTATGACAACATGTTTGACCTAAGTTAGTTTGACACCCGAGCCAAATAGTTCACTAGTCATGGGGGTTCCATGTCCTATCGATGATGCTCGATATGACTCGGTAGAGTGATGTTCTCGCCGTCTCACGGATGGTGAAGCATATTTGTATATGGAAGGGCGTATGGATGCATCCTAGATCGTCCGTTATCGATATGTTTTCGGTGAATGATGTGGTAGTAAATCTGTCTTCTTAAAATTACGGGAGCTAGCTACTCCATTATTTTCGAGGTTACCTTTTGAAGAAAGATATTTCGATATGATATGTTCGGGCTCCGTGGTAGTTGACTAAATCTTCATTTATTTCGTGTTAAGTATTCGATTATAATTGGGTATGTTCAAGTGTTTATAATTATGTGCTAGGCTTATTATATGTTATTATATGTGTTTACGCTTTTGAATGTTTATGTGACTACCGTCTATTATGCTAGGATATGATTAATATGTTTAAATATGATTCACATCGTATCGATGTTATGTTATGTTAGTTTATATGAATTCTTTATCTGTGAGATGAATGTGCTAATGTGAAAGTAAGTATCACGAAAGAAAGTTGATAAGTACAATTGTTCCGTAATCGGTAAACTTTGCCTATCATGTTAGGTACTTTCATTTATGATTTGGTGCGCCATGTTAAAACTTCTGTTGATGTTAAGATTCGATAGAACCTGGTTTAGCTTGTGATATCTGTCGATAATTGCTAATGGCTATGTTATGTCGTGTCTATTGAGTTATAGTTGGTTCTTGTGTTTTCAATGCGTATGTGTGATCTGCCATGTTAAATTCGCTATACTAAAGTTTGATCACGGGAAAATGGTTTAATTTATAATGTCCGCTGTTAACTTACTATCTGCTATGTTATGCCTATAGTTCATTTAATATATAGTTTTGGTAAGGTGTTCTCATTGGTATGTGTGACTACTATGTGTTGTTGTTGTTTTCGGCTCACACCCGGTTAAGTTTATTAAATGTAACTTATCTGATTTGTGTGAATGTCATGTTACTTTAGAAATTTTTACGTTAGTTTTGATATTTCGTTTGGCTTGTATGCACTCAATTCTCACGATTTAGTTAAGGTGCGGTTATTTTAATGTGTTTGCATTTGTGTCGACAATAATGCTATGTTTGCTCTTATTTGTTAATTGTTCTTCTTGGTTGTGTAATTGTGTTTCCGGAATCCTCCATGATTCATGATTCTCATTTAGATTGTAATTTAGTTATCATATCTTTGTTTTGTTTAGCTTTTGTTTTGTTATATCATTCACTTTGGGCTTTGTAAGCTCACCGCGCCTCTTTTCTAATTTAGCATTCAAGATGAGCTTAGGGGATGGTGATGCGGTTGAGAGAAATGAGCCGAGATTTGACCATGGATCTTAGATTTATTTTGAAGTTTAGCTATTTATGTTTTCTTTTGATTATTTTGTAAAGGCTTCCGCTATTGTATATTATTTAAAGTTTTGATATGAAACCGTATTGTGATATCTTTACCCTTGTCGGGTTGGGGTGTTATAATTATAGTTAGTTAGTTAGTTTATGATAATAAAAAAAACCTTGTTTATAATAATGTTGATTCTATGTTTGAATATTCCGCTTTGTTGTATGTTATTCGATATAATATTAGACCTAGTCTAAGAGCACAACGATCTTAACATGGTATCGAGCACGGGCTCGTGATATCTAGAATCTACAAGGTTTTTCGAGAGAGAAAAGAAGAAAAATTGAGTCCAGAATTTTCGTATTAGCTTAAGCACTGTTTTCCAGATGCCATAACTTTTATTGAACCGTTGGATAGAACTAAAATTTTTTCTGGTGCATCTCAGTATATCCATCTAAAGTTTCACCGAAGGGATTGTCAATTGGAGCTCTCAATCAAAAGTTATAAGCTGTCGAAGTCTGCTGCAGAAATTTCCGTAGGTTGTGAGTTCAAACGATCATAACTTTTCGTTAACCGTTGGATAATTTTGGGTGGATGTTCTCTATATATCAATCTAACTTTCCAGGAGGATCTTCGATGAGCTTTTATGTGAAAGATATATGCTGTCGAAGTTGGCTGCTGCCGATGTTGAACCTATAAAGCATCTTTATCTTTTCAAAGTCTTTGTTAGAGTTTATACAAAGTAATCGCTATGAGTTCGAAAGAAGCTTCTGACAGACGAAAGTACTGCTCATTAGGATGAAAGTACTGCTCTTGAATTAAAGTCTGCTTATTGGACGAAAGTCTTGCGGAGTTTTAAAATGCACGCCCGTATATTTTCAAAGTTCCTTCTGCAAAGTCTCATTCAAAGTACCGACACGTTCAAAGTCGCTCAGTCAGATTCTTCTCAAATACCTTTCAAGGTTTTACATGGCGAAATTTATTTGGATTGGCAGTATAATGGTTTATAACGAGGAGATTTGGAATTAAGGGGAAGTCGAGTATAATTATGGTTTTTGGACGACACACACAGAGGTTATTGTTCACACACACAAGGAGTTTGGTGATTTGTTCTTAAAAGGATTCAAAAAGGCTCGTATTTAATTTTTATGGATTAATTGATTACGAAGAAGGTTGAATATCATTTATTTAAGGGTCATTTGCATATATATCCCTCCAAAGATGCAAAATTGCATATATATCCTTTGCATGCATAAAAATCATTGTACTATGTGCATAAAAAACTTGTAAGAAGGATATATATGGAATTATTCACTTTTGGAGGGATATATATGCAATTCCCCCTTTATTTAATGTTGTAGTTGAGTTTCACAGGTTTGTGTTCTTATCATATAGCTTGATGAATCTAGCAATGTGTGATTTTTCTTATGATGCTCTATGCACACATTGACTATCACTTAAAGGAGTTACATTGTAGTGCTCAGTGTCTCATATTAGTTGAAGATTTTGTCAAGGGATTGCGGTCTACTTATATTTGGTGATTCGTATAAGTATGGAGTTCCGTGGATAATACAAGATTTAAGACACAAGTTTGGGAAATTCTACTTCATAATCAAATTCGTTATACTCGGTTTTCTTCACAAGTGATCATTACAAGGAGCTTACCGATTTGAAGAATCAAGAAGATGGTTAACATATGGGTTTTAGGGGAAGCTTATTGTTAAATGTTTAACTATCTACATGCATCACTCAAGGGAAAGTGTTTGATTTTTACTACTGTTGATTATTATTACTCACGCTAGTTGGAGTTTTCTACTGTTTTGGATCCATTTTTCCTATGGTGCATAATGGTGGGCGATTTGAAGTATTGGAAGTCTTAGATTGGAAGTATGATATTGGTTCGTGGTGGTCATGATCATTATTTGCATACGTTCCCTATTTGTTGATAACAAAAAGGGGAAGAGATGTTTGAGTAATATGTTCAAGTCAAGGGGAAGCATGGAAGACAAGATTGTTTCATTCATGGTGAGATGTAATTATCTCAACTTCGCTACTGCCTAGGGAAGTTCGCATAAGATTCGGTTTGTTTTGTCATCATCAAATAGGGGAAGATTGTTGGGTCTATTATAGATTTGATGATACAAAACTAGAAGAATGAAACATGAAGGACTAAAAGTGACAAGAAGGGAAACTCTAAAAAGATGGAGGATTTGGAAGATTCTAGAAGACATGCTTAAAAGAATATTTAGTTTCCTAATTGTATTATTATTCCTCTTGTAAACCCTAGATGTCTCTAGTATATAATGAGACATAGGGTCATTAGTTTTATTGTACGTACAAGATGTAAACCTAAAAGGTGTGTGTGTGTGGGAACCTAGGCGTAGGGATTAGGGAAAACGCCTAGGGTTTAGTTAGTTAGTGTTAGATCAAGTCTTTGATCTTTATTATAGTTAGTTAGTTAGTTTATGATAATAAAAAAAACCTTGTTTATAATAATGTTGATTCTATGTTTGAATATTCCGCTTTCATTATTATGTGTTCCTAGATATAATATTAGACCTAGTCTAAGAGCTTACAACGATCTTAACATATGGCGTGACAAAAAGGGGAAGAGATGTTTGAGTGGCATGGCATGGATTAAGGGGAAGACAAAGGAAGACATACTTGTTTCATTCATGGTGAGATCCCTGATCTCAATTTCTCTACTTCGTCTAGGAAAGTTCGTTCAAGAATGGTTTTGTCATTATCAACTAGGGGAAGATTGTTGGGAATTATACGCTTGAGTTGATAAGACAAAAAGAATGAAACAAGAGGGACTTAATACGACAAGAAGGAAACCTACAAAAGATGGAAGGACTTGCTTGCAAAAGAAGTTTTATTTATTAGTCCTTTGTAGTATTTTGTAAACCCTAATCCTCTAGTATATAAAGAGGACACAGGTGTAGGTTTAATAATTATGTCTTCCATAATGTAGTCGACTAAAGGGGTGTGTGTGTGTCCTAGGCGTATAGTCTTGTAAACGCCTATGTTATTAGTTTAGTTATCTAGACGTGTTCCTATAAACGTCTAAGATTAGTTTGATGGTGAATGAAACCTTGTGTCAATAACAATTATGTTTTGATTTATCCGCTGCGTATTGTCATTGTTATTTTTAAACCCTAAGGCTCAAAACGATCTTATCACAAGGCAAAAATTAACACCATTTTATTATGAAATATAATATAATCATGTCATGTGTGAAATATATTTTTGGGATGGTTGAAATCCTATGATCAATCAGAAATCATATCATTAATCAGTAGTTCTTGCAATCTCTTGAAATTATAAAGTTTTATTAGATAAAATGGTTTTCTGATTGACAATTACAATCAATTCTATGAATGCATTATACTAATTTTGTCAACAGAACACGTATTTTTGGGTCAACGGAACACCTATAAAAACCTTATTCATGAAATGTAATATCACCATTCATATGCATATTACATCTCTATCGATACTTTGCTTCCTTCTTATCAATAGCCAAATGGCTATTAGGTTTTATAATGGCTTCATCTAGGATCTCAATGCTGTAAGAGACAATATTATATTACATTGTCGTATCGTTAGGACTTGGATGCAACCGTTGCACAATAAACCCAAAATAATCAGCATGAAACTCATTATAATGAACGATAGGTATCACATAAATAACTCATCATCCGTTTCCGTTCCTCTATATTTATCCACCTATTTGATTATTAATTGTCAACATTTCTGTGTATCTGTGTATCTGTATTTCTTTAATTTTGTTAGGGAGCCAAGATGCAAGCTACGCTTAGGATGGGTTTGCCCGTGTGTTCAAACAACAACTGAATAAAGGTGATGCGGTTGTGTTGCGGATATACAGTTTGGGTCAAATTCAATCTTCATATTGAATTGTGTCTAACGCGATAAGACTAAGCTTTAATAGAAAGATCCACATCATTGAGTGTGTTGATTTCCGAGGATCCGTTCACGGCTTTGACTTCAATCCCTTTAAAGAGATTTTGTAATGTGAAACTAAAGCCTTGGGCCAATTTGTTAAATTCGAAGCTTTAAATTTTTGTAGGATGATGTTTAATAGGGTATATGTTTTCTTAGATGTCACAGGCCAAGTAATTGAGTCTCTAAAATTGGACAACCATGATGAAACGGTAAACTAGAGAAAAAGAGAATTCTAAAGCTTATCGACCTGTCCATGAATTTGCTTTTGAAAATATGTAGTTTCTGTCAAACCAAGTGGTAGTTTCATGAAGTTTCTTGGCGATCTAATAACACATTATGCTTTTGGGCCATTAAAAAACCAAAGCTTAGATAATATTATGTAGGAAACTAATCTATACATGGTGTGGGTTGAGCTATTTAAATCTTTTTCGAAATTCATATAAACGAATATCTCATAAACCCCTAAACATGTTATCGGATGAGTTAAATATGTGGATTTTGGAGTAGACACTGCATAAGATTTGTAGATAACTTTCGAAATTAGTATGCATATATTATCCAGTGAGTTAAATATGTGGCCTTTGTTGAATAGATTATGAAGCTTGAGATGGTAATCCAAGAGAGGCAAACCTTAGAGCGGTTAACATTGACATACCTGCTGAAATGCTCATTAAGGATTCAAGAGACTTTGTTTATTTACTGAATATGCTGGATAATCTTAATGACCACAAATGTTTCACACAAAAAGCCATACGTGCCCCTACAAACGAGGTTTTAGACACTATAAATGATCAAATGTTGTCGGTTATTACAGGCGAACAAGTCACGTACTTCGGTTGCAATAGTGTTCGCAAGTCAGAATATGGTACAAGTACAAATGAAGACGTGTACTCTAGAGAGTACTTCGTTACTGGTATGAAATTCTATGGTTGCCAAACCACAAACTTAAATTGAAAGTGGGTTTTCCGATCATGTTGCTACGGAACATTGATCAATACAATGGTGTAT
Source organism: Chrysanthemum makinoi (assembly GCA_910596185.1). NCBI lineage: Eukaryota > Viridiplantae > Streptophyta > Magnoliopsida > Asterales > Asteraceae > Chrysanthemum > Chrysanthemum makinoi. The sequence continues at coordinate 235,673,672 of OU343221.1, forward strand.
GCAACGGAATAAGACTTCGTGGGGATCGACTGATGTAAAAGTTGCATTAACGGGTGCTTATCGCAAGGATGAAAACATCACCTTATGATAAACATTTGCGGTTGAATATTGTAAAGAAACAGTTCCACGTGTCCGCTCTTTCGCGATGACAATACAAAAAAGTTAAGGACAATATCTCTAGCAATCGGTTTGTATTTTCCATAACCTATTCTTACACATTGCCAGCTATATGTTTATGTCCCTCGCATTAGGAGAAAAACAAAGGTTGGAGATGGTTATTCGTGACGAAGATGGAAATCTCACTAATATCAACACCAACGTGGTCTACAAAGAAGTGCTACACAACTTATGATCACATCTACATGTACAAGTATTTTGGGTTAGTAGAAATAAAGGATTGAAAATGTTTATTTTCTTTTTTCGATTATTTGACTATTGTGTTTCATATAACGTATGTTTCATTATTAAAACTGCATACTTTACATTCGTTTACCTATATGTGGTTCTTTCTAAATTATAACTTCATAATACACAACGTCATTCACTACTTTTTGACGTTTCTTAAAAATACCCGTGAATTTCACGGGTCTTTTAGCTAGTTATGAAATATACTAGTTAATTTAATGTAAAATTTTTAATTATGATATGTTTAAACACAACTTAATAGGTCGTGGTTAACAAAACTTTAAAAAAATAAGGTTGATTTATTGTCGTAAATATCTTCAAAACTATGATAATTATTTTAAGCATTCATAAAGTTGTCATGCATTCATAAGTTGTCATCTATTCGAAAAGTAGTTGCCGAATATAGATCAAGACATAGTAGTAATTTAAATTTGAGTGAAGTTTTAAGGGGATAACAGTAATTACTCTTTTCTAATATCAAATATTTACCATTTTTTTTATATGCAGTAAAAAATTTTAACGAAAGTTGTATTTATGGTTCTAAAAGTTTGTAAAGGTCTCGTAAATGCGTGAGGCTTGGTTATGCCGTCACGCCGTCTTATGTCACTATCTTTTTGTAAACTCGATATATATAAAATATGATATGAATATATAAATATTTTCATATTTTGTGCCGCTTTATGTCACGCCTTATAAACGCAAAAATTTCACCTTAACCGCAAAAACGTGAGACTTGGTCATGCCGTCACGCCACGTCTCACGCTATTTATAACCTTTGTTGTATTGAAATAATAAAGTTTTTTTTTTTCTTTTGGTATTTTCAATTTATTTTATTTTTGTTTCTCCGGTGTCTGTTACTAACCAATATTTTCATTCATTTTTGTATTGAAAGGTTCTTTTTTGTTATGTAAACAAAATTTTCATCTTATTCTTTTTAGTATTATATTATTATTGATTTTCATCTTAATTCTTTTTAGTATTATTATTTCTTAATTGTGTTAGTATATAGTCTAGCGTTTCATGTTTACGGTCTTTTTAGAGGATCTACTATAATAAATCTTTTACAAAAATTTATACAATAACACATCATTAATTTTTAGACCTCTTAATAGTTATAAACATACATTCACTATATTATAAACCGTTACAATTTCATAAAATGTGTTATATAACAAATCTATTAAATGTATTGAATTTATAAAGAGATTTTAGAGTTAGGACCTTTTAATGCTACATAGACATGAAATGAGTATTCACTATGGTTGAAATAAACATAAACCTATTTTTCTTAAACCTTTTTCATAAACCAACAATAATGGACGCCCTTAGTTGAAGAATTATGTTTTTATTTTTGATTTACTGTATTTAATATCTTCTCAAAATATGATACTTATTTTAAGCCTTCAAAAAGTTGTCATGCATTCATATATAAATTTTAAAAAGTACTTGCCGAATATAGATCAAGACATAATAGTAATTACATTTGAGTGAAATTTAAAGGCAAAATAGTAATTACATTTTTCTCATTTTGGGAGTTTTAAGCAAGAATGTTGACCATTTTCTCTTTATTTATAACTAGACGAGTACCCGCGCTTAGCGGCAGCGGTTTCTAGCGTCAGATAATTAATGATTTGTGATACTGTGGTGAGTGTTTTGTGTAGCGTTTAAAATAGAACGTGAACCGATGAAATGCAATTGCAAACGGTTGTATTATACGATAACTAAAGTCTAGACAAAATTTTAACATCTATCAAACAACATATAAAATCATTTAATGAAAATGAAAGTAAACATTACATCGATTATGAGATAAAACTAACAACACACGCGTTACTTGTCGCAGAAAACTAACAAGGATGAGATTAATGGTGCCGTTGTTAAGAAGAATGCAAGTACCAAAATTAGCATGAATGTGATTAGCCCAAAATAAAAAAAAATTGGCTAATTTTGGCTATTTTATAAAAGATTTAGGCACAGTTAGCCCCATTTTTCTTTTGAAATGGGCGATTTAGCCTATTGAAAAGTTAAATGTGCACTAACGGACACATATTTTCTCTTAATTGTAAAACATTATAATCGTTTTGAAAAAAAACTTATATATATAATATATTTATATAGCGACAAATCGCTTTGTGTTAAAAAGCGTTTATGGGTTCTAAACGAAAAATAATAAAAGTTTGAAGATTTGGGGATTAAATATAATGTTTTGAAACGCACGACCCGGTGGTTCAACCGGTTGAACCGTTCCCGCCGAAAAATTCGATTTAAACCGAGTCAACCCGTCGGGTTTGGTCAAAATGGGTCAAATTAAACGCAGGTCAACCCACGGTTTTGAAGCGTCCATGGTCAACCCAGTTTTCAATATGTATTAATAGTTTCAAATTTTCACTTTTTACTTTTGGTTTTCCTTTATATATAGTGTAACAGGGTACCCGCCAGCTAAGGGCGTTACGTGGTACCACTGTGACGATTAACCGGAGAAATAGATCTCGATGAGACTGATTCACCGTTTGTATCGGTTTCAATGGGTCATCTCTAGTTCATTTCGGATGGTTGTTATTGGTTAGCCCAACGGTGGCGACCGGTTTCCAGTTGAACCCGTTGGATGATCCGATTTTCAAAACTATATGTACCATCAACTTGTTAGCTTGTATGAAGCTTTGTGTGTTTTATTAATTTGTATAATGTCTATAACAACATGTACTTTTTATTTTAGGGTGTTTTAAAAATAATATTAATTAGTATGTTTAATTATTTTATATTTAGAATTATGTTGTAGCTTGTTTAAATTGTACATTGTGAAAATTTTATTGTACTTTTCAATAAGATAGTTTTAGTGATAAAAAAGTTTATGGGTTATAAACGAAAAATAGTAAAAGTTTGAGAAATTGGGTATTAACATAATATTTTGAAACCCGGTTCGACCCGGGAGATTCAACTGGTTGAACCGTCCTCGGTTAAAAACGAATCAATATAAACTGGTCAACCCGATGGGTTGGGTCGAAAAAGCAGGTCAAATTAAAGGGTCAACCCGCCGGGTTTGAAGCGCCCGGTCAACCCGGTTTTGATGTGTATTAATAGTTTCCTTTTGAAACATATGTAGGTATTAATAGTTGAAATTACTTTCTTTTTAATTATTTCAACATTTCCTTTTTAATTTTTTTCACATTTCACTTTCTTGACTTTTCACTTTTCAATTTGACCATTTTTCTATTATAGATAGTATAGATAAAGATTTGTGAGTTTTTTTCTTAGTTATTGAAGTTGTCAAGATAATTATGTTTTTTTTAGTCATATATGAGTAATGACTGATAACATCAAATAGTCCTGAATATTAAGTGTCAATTTCTCCCAATAATGCTCGTATTTTATATCACTTATATGGATTTACGCTTGTTTTCCTCTATATTTCACTTTCAGGTAAATTACGAGCATTGGAGCTAAAGAGACGCGAATTTGGAGAGTTTATTGAAGATATATGAGAGTATGCTCATTTTGAAGATGTTACGGCGTAACTCCCCTCTCACATTACGCCATAACAGAAGCGTGACCCAGAAAACCAACTATACGAATATTACGGTAAATCCATCCTAGATTACCGTAACTAATTAGGTCAAATGAGGTTCCGCACTTCAAGCTACGACGTAACTTATTCCACAATTCGGCGTAACCATGATTTATTGAAGATACGGCAGTAACTCATTCCTCGATATTACGCCAGTAACCGCTTTTCAGAGCAAATTACAATAAATGGATGTTACGGCGTAACTCTTAACTCAAGTTCTGTTAGTAACAAGATCCGGCCTATAAATACCGCCAAATTCCATCATTTCTAATCATCCCATTTCACACACAACATCAAGGAACGGAGTAAGTAAAAGATAGATCTTGGGGAGCATACGGAGCCATCTCCAAGGGAGAAATCACTCCCCTACGATAAGCATTAGCATTTTATCTTTTCTTTACTTTCAATTCATGTATTTCGTAATGTTAAACATTGAATCGATTGTTTTAGTTAATATGAGCGGCTAAGCACCTATGGTGTTAGCCTAGTTATGATTCCTTAATTGTTTTGTTTATGTTTATATTGCTTCCGTATAATTATTTCTAGTGTATGCATGCATAGTTTATTGGTAGCTACCCTTGTTTCGGTAGTTTTGAATGGCGGTGGTGGCTAGTTACTTAGGAGATATGACCAACTAACCCTAAGTAGGTAGACTAAGTGGGAAGGGTAAGATATGACCAACTGACGACCCTTCTTCGCTTGTGCGATTTGACCAACTGATCACCTACCGTTTGGATGAACATAAGAAGTTAGGGATGAGTGTTTAAGATGCTAGCGCCCGGGCACTCATTATTATGAATTGATAACATCAAATAGTCATGAATATTAAGTGTCAATTTCCCCCGATAATGCTTGTAATTTATATCATTTATATGGATTTACGCTTGTTTTCCATTGTTTTCCACTTTCGGGTAAATTACGAGCATTGGAGCTAAAGAGACGCTGAACGGAGAATTATCTAAAGATTTATCACAATATGCTATTTTGAAGAAGTTACGGCGTCACTCATCTCTCACATTACTGTAACTATTATGCGGACTCGTAAAGCCAACTTATCATAAGGTTACGCGTAACTCTTCCCAAAGGTTACGACGTAACTACATTAGGTCAAATGAGGTTCCACGCCGGTGATACTTACGCCGTAACTACTGCATCTCTTACGACATAACCGAGTTTATTGAAGACTACGGCCTAACCACTCATAAGGTTACGTCATAACCAGCAGATCTAGTGCATTATTCGAAGAAATAGAAGGTTACGGCGTAACTCATATATTGGTTACGCCAACCCGATCTAACCTATAAATACCTCACGAATTCCAACATTTCTATTCATTCCATTCCACACACAACACTCAGAGAACGTGGGAAAAATCTCAAGGCAGGTCTTGAGGAGCATACGGAGCTATCTCCAAGGGAGAAATCACTCCCCTACGATAAGCATTAGCGTTTTATATTTCTTTTACTTTCAATTCATGTATTTCGTACATTTGAATATTGAATTGGTTTGCATGATTAATATGAGCGGCTAAGCACCTTTTGTTGCTGGCCTAGTTATGATTCCTTAATTGTTTTGTTTGCGTTTACTTTACTTTTGTACAATTATTTCTAAGTGTATGCATGCATAGTTTATTGGTAGCCACCCTTGGTTCGGTAGTTTTGAATGGCGATAGAGGCCAATTGCCTAGGAGATATGACCAACTGACCCTAGGTGAGCGGATTTGAGACTGGAGGGTAAGATATGACCAACACGACATTTTCTACTTGTCGCGATTTGACCAACCGATCACCTATCGTTTGGATGAACTTAATAATTGGGGTGCGTGTCTAAGTTCCTAATGACCGGGCATTCACTATTATAAATCTAGCATGTAGCGGTACTTAATGACTTGGCTTAGGGGACCAGGAACAACAGGACTTATGATGGGACACCTGACTTCTCCTGTGGTGGCATCTTTGCTGATAGGTTAGGGATAATTGACCAAATGTTGTCCTCTCGACTTTGACCCCACCTGAAGTAATTGGAAGTAAGTAGACGTAGACATAACTAGCTAGGAGGATTAACTAGGTTAGCACCACTTTCCTCTATTGATTTCCTTTTATCTGCTTTTATTTGCTCTATTCTGCATTAGTAGTTTAATTAATTAAATCCTTATCGAAACCTTTATTAATCTGTGACACCTAGACTTAGTAATAATCCATCACACATAGCTCTTGGGACGACCTCGGCCTTACCATTTACTACACTACACACGACCGGGTACACTACCCGTTAGTGCACTAGGGTAGACCATAGGTATAACGAAACACTATAAACATTAAGACCTGGTCAGTAAAACCTGCATCAAGTTTTTGGCGCCACTGTCGGGGAGTTATATTAGGATTTTTATTTAAGTCTTTAAGTTTTGTTCTGTTATTATGTCTCTTACTATGAATGATTATCTCACCACCTCTAAAAGTAAACATGGGATCACCATTCCAGCTCTTGAAGAAAATGTAAAATTCAATTCGGAGACTATGTCTTGATGAACTAAAAGATGTGCTTTATGGAACCAAAGATGAAGAAGCACACGAGCACATCGCTAAAGTATGTGAGATCGCCGATTTATTCCATGCGTCTGGGGTCTCCAGAGATCATGTTATGATGAGGGCATTCCCTTTTACCCTTAAAGGAAGAGCCAGAGATTGGTAAAAGAAACTTCCATCTGGATCTATCACAACGTGGAATGCATTTAAGAAGGCCTTTCTTAAGGAATACCGAACCCCTGCAAAAATCCTCCAACAAGTTGATGAAATTAGGAGGTTTAGTCAACTCAATGATGAACCACTGTTTACAGCTTGGGAAAGATTTAACGAAGCCATCCTAAAGTGCCCCGAACATAAACTCAACAAACACGAAAGCAATGCAAATATTCTACAACGGGTTGAACATAAAGACTCGGCAATTGTTAGACTCAAAAGAACCTATCCCGTTGATGACTGCTGATAAAGGATGGACAAGAGTTGAAGAAGTAGCTCTCCACTCGTCATCTTGGAATGAAGATCGGAATGAAGATCCTATCGAGATACAATCGATGATAAAGAATCGGAGGAATTTGAAGTAGATATGCAATCCACTCGAAGAAGTCAAGATGGTGAAACACAAGTTCGATAAACCCATTGAAGGGAGAGTAACAGATCTTGAAAAGGCTGTGAAGATGCTTGTCAAAGAATCTAGCAGAAAACAAGAAGAGCGAAAATTGGTTTGGAATATCAAGCGAGATTACGACAATGCGCTAAGAACACAAGCAACTGCTATAAGAAGACTAGAAAATCAAGTCGGAAAGCTCGCAGAATCTATCGAGTGAGATGAAGGTGAATTACCTAGCACAACTGAACCAAATCCTCTAGATCTTGCTCATGCCATTACAACCAGAAGTGGATTAAACTATAAGGAACCAAACTTACCCTTCAAACTTCGAATGATCGACTAATGAAACGCCTCAAGACAACAACAAAGAAACCGAGGAGGCTCAACCTACCGGCGAAAAGTCCGTCCTACATTCCACCAATTCCATTTCGGGTAGAATTAAGAAGGAACAAGGCGAGTGCTATTTGCAGAAATTCATGGAGAAATTACAACAACTCAAAGATTAATATTCCTCTCGTTGACACAGAGCAAATGTCGAAATATGCCAAATTCATGAAGGATCTCCTTACCCATAGAAGACTTTCGATCGGACGAGATAACTTTAAATCAAAGATGCTTTGTCGCCCTTTTAAAAGATATACCTCTCAAAGAAGAAGATCCAGGGAGTTTCACCTTACCTGTACTATTGGGGAATTTTGTTCAACAAGGCCCTTGCCGATCTTGGGCAAGCATAAGTCTTATGCCATTTCTCTCTATTCACGCCCGGAATTGGGGGCTGAAACCAACTAGAATGTGTATTGAGCTGGCTAATAAAACTACTCAATATCCTAAAGGAATCGCTGAAAATGTTCTTGTCAAGATCAATAAATTTGTCTTCCGTTGGACTTTGTGGTCCTTGAGATGGAAGAGGATGATATCCCTATTTTACTTGGAAGACCCTTTCTTGCAACCGCACACGCTATGATTGATGTCTTTAACAAGAAGATTTCGCTGGAAATTGGAAACGATAAGATTACCTTCGATCTTGAAAAGTCAATGAGATATGCTTCTTTCACTGACGACAACCTTGATGATCTCGACCTTATCAAAGCTAACACACAGAAACATGCCTAGAAATGCTTTCTTCCTGACCCTTTGAGATCATTGAAATTCAAGATAATGACGGACATCTAGCGATGGAGAAAGCGAAACGGAGGAACCGCCGCATGAACAATCAAACATTATGTTCAAAGAAATACCGGAAGAAGTTGATACTACCCCAAAACTCAAGGAACTCCCTCCTCATTTAGAATATGCATTCATCAATGGGGATCGTAATTTTCCTGTTGTGATTTCTTCTATGTTATCTGACGAAGAAAAGGAATCGTTACTGCAGGTTTTAAGCAAGCACAAAGGAGCAATTGCGTGGAAAGTCTCTGACATTAAAGGAATTAACCCGTCTTACTGCTCTCACAAGATACTTATGGAGGATGATTTTAAACCTGTAGTACAGCCACAAACGAGATTAAACCCAAAATTCTAAGATGTGGTAAAAGACAAAATCATTAAGCTTCTGGATGCATGTCTAATTTACGTTATTTCTCATAGCCCTTGTGTTAGTCCTATTCATGTTGTGCCAAAGAAAGGAGGAATGACAGTGGTCACCAATGAAGATAATAAGCTGATATCGACTAGAACAGTCACTGGTTGGAGGGTGTGCATCGATTACAGGAAATTAAATGACGCAACACAAAAGGATCACTTCCCCCTTCCATTTATCGATCAGATGCTAGAGAGGCTCTCTGGACATGAGTATTACTGCTTTCTCGATGGATTCTCAGGATATTTTCAAATTCCTATTGCCACTGAGGATCAAGAAAAGACTACTTTCACCTGCCCCTACTGGAACATTCGCCATCGAAGGATGCCTTTTGGAGTATGTAACGCTCCCGCCACATTCCAACGATTCATGACTGCAATATTCTCGGATATGTGTCAAGATTTTAGGAAGTCTTCATGGACGACTTCTCGGTTTTTGGTAACTCTTTCTCATCTTGTCTTAATAATCTATCTAAAATGCGTGCCAGATGTGAAGAAACCAACCTTGTCCTCAAATGGGAGAAATGTCATTTTATGGTTAAAGAAGGGATTGTTTTGGGACATAAGATTTCCCAAACAGGGATCGAAGTTGATAAAACTAAGGTTGACGTTATTTCTCGATTGCCTTATCCTACTAACTTAAAAGGCATTAGGAGTTTTCTTGGGCATGCGGGATTTTATAGACGATTTATAAAAGATTTTTCAAAAACTGCCAAACCTATGACCCAACTTCTCATGAAAGATGCTAAATTTGATTTTGATGATGATTGCAAAAAAGCTTTTGATATTTTAAAAGAAAAACTGACTCGCCTGTTATTATTGCTCCCGATTGGGGAGCGATTTTGAACTCATGTGCGATGCTAGTGATTATGCTTTGTGGGTCTGTTTTAGGACGAGGGTGGATAAAAATTTAAACCCATTTATTACGCTAGTAAAACCTTAAATGAGGCACAAGAGCATTACACACCACCGAAAAGAACTTCGATTGTAGTCTATGCCTTTGATATATTCGTGATCTTATTTAGTAATGTCAAAAACTGTTGTCTACACTAACCATTCTGCTTTGAAGTGCTTATTTAATAAACAGGATGCAAAACCAAGATTGATAAGATGGAGTGCTGCCTGCAAGAATTTAAAATTGAAATCAAGGATAAGAAAGGAGCGAAAACTTAGGTTGATCACCTCTCACGATTAGAAAACCCTGAGCTTGAAGAACTTGACAAAGCAACTATTCGAGACTCCTTCCCCGACAGCATCTCATGGCGTTAGAATTAATGATTCTGTTCCAAGCCATGGTGTGCAGATTTCGCTAATTACCTCGGCCGAGTATTACCGAGCAACAAAACCTACGATCAAAAGAAAAAGTTCTTCTTAGATCTTAAGTATTACTTCTGGATGATCCGTTCCTTTTAAATCATGCCCGATGGTATTATTCGGAGATCGCGTTGGAGATGAGCAACAACATTCTGGAACATTGTCACAACGGACCTGGGGAGGACACTATGGGGCCGACAATACGCTCTCGGAAGGTTTATGAGGCCGGATTCTTTTGGCCTAGCATTTTCAAAGACGCCGCAAAACATGTTAGGGATTGTGACGCTTGTCGAGGGCGGGGAACATCTCTTCTCGAAATCAGATGCCACTCAACAACATTATGGTATGTGAGGTTTTTGATGTTTTGGGGATCGATTTTAGGGACCATTCACTCCATCGAAGAATAAAAGTTATATCCTTGTAGCTGTCGATTACGTTTCAAAGTGGGTTGAAGTCGAAGCTCTGCAAACATGTGACGCTAGAAGTGTCATTCGTTTTTTGAAAAGATTATTCTCGGGTTTGGGATCCCTAAGACCATCATTAGTGATCGTGGGACACACTTTTGTAATGCTATTATGGAGAAAGTTCTCAATAGATATGGGGTACTCCACCGAATGTCTACACCTTATCACCTACAAACCAATGGGCAAACCGAAAACACCAACAGGGCACTCTGCGAATTTTAGAGAAATCACCAGTCAGAATGTAAAAGATTGGTCCACAAACTCGACGAAGCATTATGGGCATTCGAAGCGAATTTTCAAAACTCCTATTGGAAGCACCCCTTTTAAGATTGTTTACGGGAAATCATGTCATCTTCCCGTAGAGTTGGAACATAAAGCATATTGGGCTCTCAAGAATGCTAACTTGGAGGCTGATGTAATCAAGGAACACCGATTTTCTCAAATAAACCGTTTAGCTGAGTTACGAGATAAAGCATATGATCATGCCAAAGCATACAAAGACATGACCAAAAGATGGCACGATAAGCGAATCAAGGATAAAAGATTTGAAGTAGGACAAGAGGTTCTCGTTTTTAACTCAAGACTCAAATTATTCCCTGGAAAAATAAGATCTCGTTGGGTTAGCCCCTACACAGTGAGTAAGGTATTTCCTTATAGGACTATTGAGTTTCATAACAAGGAAGGAGTATATTTCAAGGTAAATGGACACCGCGCGAAAAATTATTATGGGCAGGATGTTAGCAAGCTTTCGGGAGATGAGTTCTTAGCACCTGTCTAGAGTCTCGCGGCTCTGAGTCTAACTTAAAGACTCGTAAATAAAGAAAAGTGCTATTTCGGGAGACAACCCGAATTATCCCTTTCTTTTGTTTTATTTCCATTTCTGTAGGGTTTTGTGTTGTCTAACTATTTTTGCGGAAACAAGAATTGTGCTAGTTTTGTCGATTGAACGATTTACGGCGTAACTCATCTTGGTGATTACGCCAGTAACCAACCTTTAGCAGCAGAATTCTTGACGCATTACCAATTACGCATAATACCATCTCGGTGGTTACGCCAGTAATTCACTCGCTTTGCCTTATACCGGAGTTTTGCTAGTTACTGCGTAACTCCCTCAAAAGAGTTACGACGTAACCTTCCTCCGCTTTAATTCTTTCATTTTAAAACACAATAACCTTGTATTAGTATTTTAAATGAACTTTGTGGGTGTGTTCCCTGTAAACCCTCACAAGACTTCAATCTTCCACTTGGGACACCAAGTGGTTTAAAAGGCTTGTTGCATTCGCTAAATGCAACCGTGATTCCTACGAAAGTGAGTTAGGTTTGTTTTTCATTTTTCTTTTGTCTTTTTAGAATTATGCTTGTCGGTATTGTGATTTCAGGGATTGAAGTTTGTTCATGATGCTTATACGAAGGCACGTCTCTTTTTCGTGGGCCTTCCTTCTTTATGGAGCAAATTTCCGGGAAGTTCTCGCTCTAATTCTACTTTTCTCTTCACCTTTATTTAATGCCTAGTACAAAAGGGACTTTGTACAATTCAAGTGGGGGGACGGGAGTAGAATTATCTCTTGAACATTATTTCGCCCTCATTTTTCTAGTTTATTTTGAAAATTTATGCCATTTTTTAAAATTTTGACATGTTTTTCTTAACCTAACTAGATTAGACCTTAGCAGAGCACATACAACCCTTGATATTATATGGTGAGATTATCCTTATCCGTTTCTAATATTTTACCCTAAATCCACCAAATTATGAGTGTGCCAGTAGCTTGTAAACTGTAGAACTTGGCCTTTGCATCATTTCGAGACCATAGACGAGGTATGTTGAGTTAGCTCGATGTATTTGGACTTTTCAGTTTTAGAAGGCAATATTATAGGATTATCACCCAAACAGCCCACCATTGTGTGTCTATCGATTAGTCACCTCGACTTTTCGACCCCTATGTGAAACCCTTTTGTTGCACTCATCTTTAGTGCAAGATACCCCTAGATAAACCCTTCTGAGCCATTCCTTTCATTTTGTTAACCCGATATATTGTTTCGATACACCTATACACCTTAGCCTACCCTGTAGTCTCTATTTGTGACTGGGAAGTTATCATTTGCCTAAGTTCAAGGTTCGAGTGGAAAGGTTCGGAAATCACGCTTCCATCGACAACATTTCTGAAGATCATTGAAGACCCCCCGAATTCCCATTGTTCATCTCAAGTGGGGGGATATTATGTTATGTTATTGCTATGTTGAAAAAAAAGTTGTTATGATTATGTTATTGTAAAGTGCGATGTTATAAGCACTGTAGTATGAGCTTTACTGATTTAGTATCGAGGAGGCCACCTCGGTCACATTTGAAGATTGAAGTTGGTAGTTATGCCAACAATTGGAGAAAAGGTAGTGTGCCCATCATGACGTCCTCTAATGACACATCTACCTTGCATTTCATGATCCGGTTTCTTGACTTCAAAGCTTGAACTTTGGGCGGACGGTAAGTGGTGATGACTACCTGCTTGTTTTTTATTTTACACCAATTATATATCCCATATCTTATCCTACCCTTTAGTCATGAAGCGTGTCTAGGTGATGAAATGAGCAATCTTTGGTGTCTTGGCCATGGATTTGGTCATGTATCATTGATTTTGTCCACTTCGCCGTGACATGTTAGTAATGACGCGTCACCCTTTAACCTTTCCGGTCTACCCATATTGCCTTCGAGAATTGTTTAGCCCTTAACTCTAGTGGTGGAGATTTGTGTAAACCGCCAAGCTTATGATAGAATACATGCTATGACTGTGCGATTGAGTGATCACCCGAAATTGACACTTAGAATAGTTGAGAGATTTGAGTGTTTTGTTCCCCTTTAGTGAGGTGTTCGGCTTTGTTTTATTCTAGCATAAGGGATTTGTAAACTCATATTTTCCAGGTTATGAGAGATATCTTTTTAGGAATCTTTCTAATAAGGTCTACTTGAGGGCAAGTAGAGTTCAAGTGGGGGGATATTTGATAACATCAAATAGTCCTGAATATTAAGTGTCAATTTCCCCCGATAATGCTTGTAATTTATATCATTTATATGGATTTACGCTTGTTTTCCATTGTTTTCCACTTTCAGGTAAATTACTAGCATTGGAGCTAAAGAGACGCGGAACTGGAGAATTATCTAAAGATTTATCACAGTATGTTATTTTGAAGAAGTTACGGTGTAACTCGTCTCTCACATTACGCCGTAACTATCGCGTGACTCAGAAAGCCAACTTATCATAAGGTTACGGCGTAACTCTTCCTAAAGGTTACGACGTAACTCTTCCTAAAGGTTACGACGTAACTACATTAGGTCAAATGAGGTTCCACGCCGCTGATACTTACGCCGTAACTACTGCATCTCTTATGACGTAACCGAGTTTATTGAAGACTACGGCGTAACCACTCATAAGTTTACGCCGTAACCAGCAGATCTAGTGTATTATTCGAAGAAATAGAAGGTTACGGCGTAACTCCTATTTTGGTTACGCCGTAACCCGATCTGCCTATAAATACCCCCAATTCCAAAGATTTCTATTCATTCCATTCCACACACAACACTCTGAGAACGTGGGAAAAGCTCAAGGCAGGTCTAGAGGAGCATACGGAGTTGTCTCCAAGGGAGAAATCACTCCCCTACGATAAGCATTAGCGTTTTATATTTCTTTTACTTTCAATTCATGTATTTCGTACCTTTGAATATTGAATTGGTTTGCATGATTAATATGAGCGGCTAAGCACCTTTGGTGCTAGCCTAGTTATGATTCCTTAATTGTTTTGTTTTGCTTACTTTACTTCCGTACAATTATTTCTAAGCGTATGCATGCATAGTTTATTAGTAGCCACCCTTGGTTCGGTAGTTTTGAATGGCGATAGAGGCCAATTGCCTAGGAGATATGACCAACTGACCCTAGGTGAGCGAACTGAGACGGGAAGGGTAAGATATGACCAACCGACGACCTTTTCTACTTGTGCGATTTGACCAACTGATCACCTATCGTTTTGATGAACTTAATAATTGTGTGGTCTGTTCCTAAGGCCGCATTCACTATTATAAATCTAGCATGTAGCGGTACTTAATGACTTGGCTTAGGGGACCAGGAACAATAGGACTTATGAGAGGACACCTGACTTCTCATGTGGTGGCATCTTTGCTGATAGGTTAGGCGAATTGACCAAATGTTGTCCTCTCGACTTTGACCCCACCAGAAGTAATTGGAAGTAAGTAGACGTAGACATAACTAGCTAGGAGGATTACCTAGGTTAGCACCTGTAACATATTGGATTTCACATACACACTAACACTCACAAATATGGGCGATTATATGATTTTAGAGAGAGAGAAAGTGGGATATTCTAGTGAGAGAAACACATAGAAGGTTAGATTACCAATGAACATCCAACCCTCTCCCTTGTGAGGAGAGGGATATTTATACAAAGTAATACGCCTCCTACTGGCGTGGATCGGCATACAATGGGTAAAGACCCGTCCTTCCTCCACGGTGTTGCACTAGACTAAACTATACAAATAACTGACTAACAAATAACATAATAAGCGATATGTCTACGAGCTAACTTAAGCTAGATTATACTTGGGGTGACCGATGCTTCACAATAGAATTTCCAATTCCTAACAATCTCCCCCTAAGGGAGGTAACCCCATGATTTACATTGAGAATCCTAGCATTCAAAATAATCAAACTTTGTGCTTCCGTGGTGATTACATCATTGTTCAACTACAATGTATATTTCATGGAGGTTATAGATCTGATCCACAATGATGACCTTTGAGCTTTAATAGAGATCATCAGTCACAGTTAATCTCAGCATCACCCATTGTTGTGTTGCCCGCATATGTTGTTGTGACAATTGAACCGACATGCTCACCTTCTGGATCATGATATATTCTTATCAGAGTAGCGGAAGCTTTAGTTGATTCATGATATTTGAGGCAGCGTAGCAGAAGCATGGATTGGAAAATATCAGAGTCATTGATGCACTAATCATGATTTCTTTGGAAATGAATGTGTTTTGTGAGCATGCGGCTATGGATTGACCTCTCCCTTCTGATCAGCTGCAAACGTCGGGGTGTACCTGCATAAAACAGTTAGCAATAAAGTGTACGAAAGTGTCTTTGATCACTTTTGTTGAATTGAGGTACACGGCCCACGGTTCCCCGTTGATCAGTACAAGTACTACCTGTGATCAGGTATAATTCCTAAGAATCTCCTTGACTGTGGTTTCGCAAATGCTTCTAGCCGTTCTCAAACCGGAACATCTCAAAGAAGACAACACGGAGTGAGTGAACCATCGAATTTGAGATTCACTGATTAATGAAAAGAGATTTGAAAAACAGTCGTGTACTGCTCAATAAAGTGTTTTAGCAATACAACGAAGGTTTTAAGAAAAATCAATTATCAATCATAAACACCTTTTAATTTTTGAAAAATTAATACACAGTCGATGTGCTAGAGAAAATATTTTTAAACACAACGACCGGTTTTTCAAAGGTATTCGTCAATCCATAACCTGAACCAAGATTGATTCATAATTACGAATCGCCCCATTGTTTCTGTTCAGTTGTCACATGGTTGATCTATTGGATAGATCTCACATGCCACCCACCAGGATCTTGTTTGATGTTGGCTCTAGAAGGCTTTCCATCTTCATTGTGAATATGTATGCATATCACTTCGATGTTCTGGCAATACCACAAGGATAATGCGTAGGACTCATAAGATATAATCTCACATTCCACATTGCGTGAAACTGTGAGTCTTCAAGGATAATGTGTCCTAATGAGATTTATAGATGATCTCGTGGCTGTAGACTCAAAAGTGCACATTTGGTTTCCTATATCGGAGACTAGGGAGAGGGTCTCCTTCTTCAATATCAACAATCTCTAAGATAAAGTCGATAGATTAGCCCTTTTAAGAGGAACTTGAGTAGTTTGGGAAGTTAGGTGCAGTGCGTCACTGGGTCCATGACGTCTTGTCTTCAATACCAGTGTTACCTTAGTAACCACCAGTAGCATATTTATTGAACCCGGTTTCTGCCCTAAGGCTGAATTATTGGAGAGCTATTTCTTTTAACCCTTTTTCACATTCATTTCTTTTTCATTCTTCAACCCCTTCAGTGCTTACCGAGACTTCATAACTAGAACCTTGTTGGGTTTATTCCAGTTCTAGCTCTATCTCAGTCCGCACTCTTCCCATATCTCACTTTTCTCCTTTTTTCATCATACCTAAGGACTCTACACTATCTAGTGGATTGTCCCTGGGTAGATCCCTCCGGTTCTGGCGGATCATGGGAACTAATACCTAACCTTATCATCCTTATGTCACCATACATAAAGTAAATTTGGTCGGTCTATTTGGTATTGTTCATCTGCCATTGGAACCAATTTAAAATCATTTGAAAATCAATCCAGATACTTGTGATATATTATCAAAGCATTTTGTACCTGAATTGTTTTGATCATTTAGAAATGCTCCCCCTCAACATGTGCATATGATTAGTAAATTGTTTAGCGCATGGAGGCAATAGTTCTTTAGAAATAGTTTCTTTGATCACAATTTCCTTAGAAAAATCCTTTTGATTTTCTTTGGTAAATTCTCCCCCTCAATATGTGCGTAGGATATTTGAAATCATTTTATCACATATAGGTAAGTGATATTTTGAAGTACAACCACGATTACCAACATTTAGAAACCATTTAACACTCAATCAAGGTACATTATGTTAAAACATAGAAGTCTTTGTACCTTGAAGGTTTTAACTTGTTTTGAAATGCTTCCCCTCAATATATGCTTCGAGATTCGAAGAGAGTTTAGCACATATTAGAGAGCAGTATGCACTTTGAGACAGAAATGGTCACCTTTTATCATCTTTCATATTTATATCACATTTTCTCCCCCGATCAAAAAATTTCAAATCTTTTGAGATTTTGGATCTCAAGTGATTCAAATATGTATGAATTAAAACTTTGTAGGAGAAAAATGTGTCCGGTTTTATATGATCTGAAGTGGACTACACTGAAGTTCCCTTTTAGATAAAAGGGAAACCACAATACATAACCTATCACTACTACATACATTATAGTTGTTCATATTACATACACCACATTATACACATCAAAAATTCAAAACAGAAACTACTTCCGAAAGATGTCTTCATTCAGTTCGTTGAAGTAGTTTGTAATGACTTTCACGAAGTCTACCACCCACAAAACTTTCAAGGCTGCGATAAATCATTCTAGTCTTTAATCTTCGTCCGATTGCAGCAATGAAATCTTCACACATCTTCAAGTCCTGTTTAGACCAGAATCTAGTTTTGTTTCACGGCTTCATGTCAATCTTGATTTCCTTCACTCTTGAGTTCAATTCTTGTTCAACCATCCTGAGTGTACCATCACTGAACTTGTATAGCTCGCATAGCCTCATTAGCATTCTTGTCCCGTATCTGTCGGTAAAGATGATGGCTCTAGGAGTGTCAATCACTTTATATTCGTGGTGAAATTCAAGTCCTGAGGCTTCCCATTGCGGTCTTGTTAGGTTGACGCAGTTCTGATAGCTTTCCATTCCTAGCTGAAAATCCTCAACCCTTTTTCGAATGACCAAGCCTCTCGATCCGAGATTGACAAAGCAGAGAGAGCTTTCTTCTTACGAACAGGTAGGTGATCAAGGTGTCCTTGAAGGTTTAAAAGATAGAGATCTTCAAAGTCATTTGGCAGCAAATGTTTGAAGTCGTTTTCTTCTATCATGTAATCTTTCAAGTCTGCTCTTCGAAGAACAATCTTCTTCAGATAATCATAGCCATATATTGGGAATATTTCTATACTGATAACACTTAGAATCCGCAGCTTGGATCGAACAGCTTTGCGTCTTTTATCAGCTCCATGTCTTTTGATGTAGAATTTCTTCTTCTTGATCCACCAATGAGAAATGCCATATGAAGCCTCGATGTCATAAACATGTTCTTTGTCATCCGAATTGATCGGTACCATCCGCCAAGACCGGATCGAGTAGGTAGCGCTTTCATCTTTGAAATCGATAAAGCTGGTCTTCTTCGATGTACGAGCACATAGATAGTCCAGTCATGGTTGAAGAAGAACTCATACAATGGTCATTTGTCCAAGTTCACCACCGAGAGGAAGAGGCTTGTTCACATTGAAACGGCCTGATCTACTCATCGACTTGATCACTCAAAGATCTTATGACATTCTTCCATCTGGTATTGAAGCTGATTGGCATCTGAGTGAAAGACTTTGACAATTTCGAATGCTTGTCCTTCTAGATCCTTTGAAGTGATGGACGAGATTCCCTTCTGTTCACAAAACCACTTTATAAAGCTGCCCATATCTCCTGTGATGTGAAGAAGAGAATCTTCAGCTGGGCTTCATAGTTGGCAGTTATTGTAGAAGCCCAGTTGTTGTCGGGATCATTGTGTCGACTGGAATGGACCATGAAGGTTCTGGAGTTTGTGGTCTCTCTTCAGTGAGCCAGCTTTGAATTGTGTCTTTTGAAGGTGCAACTCTAGAGGTATCAGAGCGTTCACCTGACATGTATGCATTAAACCAATCATCTTCAGATGGCTTGGGGATATGTTTGGTGGATGCATCATCGTCATCGAATTCTGACCCTGCCATGACATACGATTCTTCATGAAGTACTTGAGCTTCTGGGATATTTGAAGATGTTGGTGTGAACCTTGAATCAACGGTGGTCCAAGCTGCAGATTTCTTATGAGTTCCTTGATCACTGGATGAATTGGGTTGATTTGAAGGTTTTGGTGGTGATGATGGTGGTTGTGGTGGAGGTGTAGTGGTCGTTCCAGAAGATCCACCATTACCAGAAGTACCAGCTCCACCAGTTGGAGGCGGTGGAGGAGGAGGATCTTTAGGACCTTTACGCAACTTCTCCAACACCACAGTCCTCCTTTTCTTCTTAGCTTCCCTTTCTCCAATGTCCTTCATAAACTGTATATGATTGTCGTGCTTAATTGATTCTTCAAGTGCTTCATATAGCTTCTTATGTACCTCATCCTTGTGCTCATTAGCATCGTACATCTTATCTGCTAGAACAACTCTCATATCAGCAATGGGCAAGTCCTTGAATCGTTGAAGCAGTGGAGCCTGCATTGCCTATTCTACAGCATCCTTAACTTCGCCTTCAATGGTGTCTGCTACCCCTTCATCAAAGTTAAGGTGCTCCAACCTATTGATACGATTCTCGAGGGCATTGACAGATTTTGGCAGTTTTCTCTCAAGAGCTTCAATTCTTTTCACTGCTTTGTCGAGCAATTGATCTGATGTAAGTATTTGAGGTGGTGAAGCCAGTGGAGATTCCGTGTCAGTAACTGCAACCACTGGTTCAAGAGATAGGTCTTTAGCAGGTTCAGATGGTGGAGGTGAGGTTGTTTGAGCAGGCTTGGGCGGTAGAAGTGCGGTTGCATGAGAAGGTGCTGACATAGGAGGAATGGTTGAAGTGTCTTGTTGTATGTCGACTGTAAACATGGACTATGCATCCTCTTTCTCATTATCTTGCTTATAAGTCTCATTGTCTGTGGGTTTGTCATTTATGAACTGATCACCGAAAGAGAAGTCTGTATCTCAATTCTTCAATGAGGAAAGGGAGTCAGTAGACATGTTCGGTTCCTCCATATGCCTGGTTTCATCAGATCTTGACTCAGGGTTCTCCTGTGAGTCTTTTTGCAACACTTCATCATCATTCCGATCGATTGGGTATCACTTGATGCAGGAGTCTCTTCTTGTGTTTCAGATACCTCCTTTTCCATTCCAGCTTGTTCTTGAGCTGAAGATGTCTCTTTGCTTCTTTTCTTCAGCTCAAATTTAGTGGTGGTCCTTGATGGTGGAGAGGAGATGGTTCTTGTCGGTGAAGAAGAGATGGTCAAAAGCATGTGAGCGACTGTTCAGCATCTACGCCAACAATCCCTTTCCTTTTTTCTTGTGTGATTGAAGTTGTTTGGCGCTGTAATCGCTCAGTTCTCTAAACACAACTCCTCCCACTAGTGGTCTTATGTTCTGGCTTTCAAGGCTTTGTTTAATTCCGTTGCAATGCGCCTCATCCTCATCAATCAGATTCATATCACCCCTTGAAATCTCAGTTTCTTACACGTTCCCCTTTCCAACATCTTTCTTCTTCCTTTTCTCGCTTCTGAAGTGTCGTAGTAGGTTGTGATCTGTCACGTCTCTTCTTGGGAAGGGCGGCATATGAGGACTTTGCACTGGAAGTGGACTTGGTAGCTTTGGGTTGTGATGGAATGGGAGAGTCATCAACATTGGACCTGGATGCCCTTTTCTTGTATAATTTGAAGTGATCAGTCTTCTTAATATCATCGTGAGAAGAACATCGAGAATTGGCAATCCAAAGATCTCTTTATTGACACCTCTAGCAACATATTTGAGGTTACCTAGAACAAATTCATCCTTAGCATTATGGAGGACTGATTCACTTCTAGGATTTAAGTTATGAGTCTGTTGCAAGTACTGGATGACAAGCTTCGAGAATCTGATGCTAGGAATCACAAGTTTGTGAACTTTGTTTCTTCCTTGAGCTTGATTCTGAACATTTGTTCTATCAGTGATGAATGTGTGCATTGACAATGAGAATTCTTCCCAAATACGTTCTGAGACATTAATGTTCACCCCATTGACGAGACCTCATAGGATTTGCAGAATAGGTATCCTTACTTTATCGAACCCTGAGGTTTTGCCAGATAAGCATAAGTTGGGAATGGTAGTTATGGCTCTCCAGGGTTGATACATGTGTCCAGTGATGATATCCGAAGCCCTTGTTATGCCAACTTGATAACCCAAACCAATCAGAAAGACTATAAGCTCTTCCGCATTAGGTGGAGAGACAGATTGTATACTAGGGTCACAAGGTGTGATTCCTAGGGCCTTACTGAGAATGTCAGATGTGATTTCAAATTCCTTATCATCAAGCTTGCAGGAATAAGTGGCAGTGATCTTGTCCCATGTCATGGTGTTCCAAAATTGTTGCAAGTAAATGGAAGGGATCGTGCATTGCTTGGTCATGGCACTGAAGAAATTAGTGTTTTTAAGAATATCAATTGCCACTTTGAAGATTGGATTTTGTTGCAGTCTTTCCATGTCCACAAAGCAGTTGATTTTTACTATCTCTACCCATTTGTTTTCTGGAAGAATTTCATTGTCTGTAAGAGCAATGGATGGAGTAGAGGTAGCAAGGTTCTCGGATGAAGTTGTGTTAGCCATTTGAAATTCTGAAGAAACACACAGACAACAACAGTGTTCGAGAGTATGTGAGATAAGACATGGTTAGTTGAACAACTTTATAATGCAACCTTATGACACAAACACAACGAGTAGCATACATGACAAATTACCAAAAATCAGATTGAAATGCTTAGAAAATAGGATAAGATGCTTAAGTACTTTTCAGATAAACAAATCGTTTTGACAAGGTTTTTTAGAGACAAGTTGTTTTGAGCCAAACAAGTTAAAAACAAAAAATTGCTATAATATGCTTTCATGAGACAAGTTGCTATTATGGAAGTGTTATAACAAATTAAAAAAAAACAAGTTGTTAAATCAAGTTGCTGCAAGAGGAACCAGATACAAATTGCTTAGAAAAAAAAATGTTATAGCAAGTTGCTAAGAGAAATTTTGTCAAGAAAAATCGCTACAAGTAAACTTGAACCTAGTCGCTAGCATGAAATAGTTACAACAAGTCGCTTTACACAGTTTGACAAAGCAAGTCGCTACCAGAAAAAAATTAACAAGTTGCCATTGTAAAGAACAATATAGCAAGTCGCTAACTTGTCAAAACAAGTCGCTATGAGAAAAGTACATAACAAGTCGCCTATATGAAATCATTTAAGTAAGTCGCTAACTTGTAGAGACAATTCGCTATCAACAGAAACAAGGCCAAGTCGCTACAAATCAAATCACTAAGTCGCTAGCAATAATGATATCTCAACTCGTCATGATGAACATACGAACCAACTCGCTACCAAGAACACTGAGTTTAAAGGTAAGTCGCTACCAAGAACAAAGCATATCATACGCATATCACCTCAATCCAATCAATATATGTAATCAATATAGACACACAATCAAACCGCTATAATGAACGAGTACAATCAATCCACAAACACACCCAATTTCAGAAACACAACCCAAATCGAACCACATACAAATGATACAACAAGTCGCTCACAAACCCATTAATACATACAAATATGCAAAATTGCATCTATCCTAGTGAACCTAAACAACAACTTAATCCATTAACACATATATCAAGTGTTTCATTCAATGAGTCCATTAACAAACCTAGATGAGGGGAGCAAATGACGAGGATCAAGTGTACAAAGGGAATCTGTTAAGGAAACTGAGTTAGGGGATGCATATAATTCACATGTTTTGAGACAAGAATGATTAACATAAACCTTACCACAAACAAATCGCTAGCAAGAAGTCATGAGAGAGAGGAAAAAAAATCTTTTGAGAGTTTTTGAAAATATGTAAGTGTGAGACAAGTCGCTAGGGGATAAGAATTGATATTTCAGGTTTACAAAGTTAACACATTCAGCCCTCGTACTTGTGCAAAATAAGCAACTCGCTAGTAAAGATAAAGGACAAGTCGCTACCACTTAGAAAAGCCAAGTCGCTATCTATCAAATTTTAAAGCAAGTCGCTATCTATCAAATTTTGTACTATTAACACTTTCAGTCCTTGAACTTATCAGATAGCATGCAAATATAGTTTCTAAAAACATGTAGAATAATATGATAAGTACCCAAAAGTGACATAACATAGATAAGCAATCTAGCACAGAGGACATAACGAAGCAAGACTTAAACATGCATCAGCACACAATACATATCAAACAATGGTGCAGAGAGAAACAGAGATAACGAGATAACTTGAAATATTCTACCCCTCAATCAATGTCACTGATGAGTGTCTAAATACTCATCATTTTTGTATTATCTAGACTGCAAAAACATCTGAAAACACTCAAAAATGCATCAAAATGATGAAAATATCACAAACAAGTGTTTTATATGTTTTAAATGCAAAAACATCAAAATCTGATGAAAAACGTATCAAGTTTGCATAATTGGCAGTTTTAGTCCCCCAAGTTACAAAAGTTGTCAAAATTAGTCTCTGGTAATTCAAAAACTTGTAAAATGTCATTTAAGGTCCATAAGATTCAAAATTTGTCAAAACAAACCCTTTAAAGTTCAAAAATCATAATTTACAACTTTAGTCTCTAAACTTTGAAAATTGTCAAATATAGTCCTTGGTTAAATTAAAAAGTGAAAATTATCAAACATTAACCTTGTACTATTTATAAATGACAAGAATGGTCCTTATGATAAACTTTGGAGAAATTACAAGATTGGTCCCTGGAGTTTGAAAATTGACATAAAAGGCCCTTGGATTTACAAAAAATGGAAAATAATCAATATTGGTCCTTGTACTATTCACATATGGCAGGAATGGTCCTTGTGAGAGCTTTGAAAACTTGTCAAGATCAGTCCTTGAAGTTTGGCAGATTTACATTTTTGGTCCTTGTGCTTATTTAAACCAAACCGGATCCATTTTAATTATCCAAGCCCAAATCCAATCCATCCAGCCCAATACCCCAACCCGGTCCAATGTTTAAAAAAATCAAAACCCGCTACCACTGTAGCTTGTTTCTCCCATGGCTGTTTAAGCCAAAACCAGTGGTATTTACCACTTGTTTTCCACCTTTCCACTTCACCACCTCATCCCTACAGCTGGTTACCCACTCCCTCCACCTCCACATCATTCCAAGTCCCATTAATGCAATAAACCTGCTCATAGGAAATTTGGCGCCAAAATTGCCATTTGGCAATTTTGATGAGTTGGATGAAATCAACGGTTCAAAAGTGGTGGGATTTGCTCAAGAATGTCGACAGAGATGAAAAAGTCATTTAAATACAAGTGGGGTGCAATGTATCAAAGTATCTAGTGTAATTTATTTTAAGCTTGTGTCGTTTTTAAGTTTTTATGTTTTCCAGTTTATGTTTAAAACTTTCAAGTATTTGTAATCTTATTTCAGTGTATCAATAATCTATTTTCAGTCTCAATTTCAAGTTTTGTGTAAGTATCAAGTTTATGCATTTTGAGCCAAAAATCTCAAATTTGGTTTATGTTGTTTGTGGTTGTATTCTGGGGTCAATAAGCTTATATAAGCTTCTAGTAACTTGTTTAAGCTTTTGAAAACATTTACAATTCAGTTTAGTATAAAAACTCAAAAATTCTCAAAAATTCCAAGAAATTAGTAAAAAAATAAAAAAGCCTATGAGAAATGATCAAAGCTATGGTGCAGTGTTGAAAATGGATTGCTTTTGGGTATAAAGCTTATTGGTAAGCCATAGGAAGTGGTATTTATCACTGGTTCATTGTTTATTGCTGGAAAACAATTGTAAGCTTTTTCTAAGCATTTTAGCTTTTCAATCGCTCTAGTAATTCATAAGCTTTAATCTCTTTTTGTTTATGTTTCTTAGTTACATTTAAATAGAATTAAACATTAAAAACAGTTGCCTGTTATCTTTAAGTTGTAGTTAGTAAGAATTTTAGTCTAACAATAATATTAGCATATTAGTCATTACTAAGTTTTATGCTGTCATTGTTCTTGTTTAATACTTCAATAGTCTCATTAATTGATAATACAAACTCTGGAATCAGTGTTAAAGTCTAAATCATCAAGTTGCTTTGAAAACCAAAAATTCAGTTTATATAAGTGGTGTTTGGATCCACTGTATAAACTATGTTAGATTTTGTTCAAGCTCTACTTCTGGTTTGCTATAAGTTATATTAGGTCCTATTAGCTCAGTTAGACCATACAAACCTGTCCTTATTGAGTAAAAAGTCAAAATCTCTGTTAAATCTCATTTTAGTGTCCACTGTTAGGAGTTTGAGTTGCTAAAATCAGTTTACATGCTTAAAAGCTATTACCATAAACATATATAATCTCATTTCAGCTTTTAATAACATAATAAGTTAGTAGAATTGATCCTAAGTTCATTAAAGTCAAACTGCTTCATTTTCTTAAAAAAAGTCAAAAGTGCCCTGTGCACAGATTTGTATACCCATTTCACAAGCTCTTACAGAGCTCATTAATGAGTATAAGCTTGTGCTCCTTAGCTTTTTGAGAAGCTTACATAGCTGTCTCAAGGTTCCAAAGCTTGTCTTTCAATTTGTAGCTTATTCAATATGCCTGCTAAGTGCTTTTAATTCTGTCCATTTTGTTTAAGTGTACCGCTTATTCGTGTTTTCAAGTTTTTCAAAAGCTCCTCATAAGCTCACTAGTGAACACCATCGTTAGAGTTTTAGCTTTTTGGAAAGCTTAACTGTTAACTTGTTAGTCCAAAGTGATCCTTTTCATTTTCTAGCTTATCTTAGTGCTTAAATTTTAGCTAAAAAGTAGCTTGAAAACCAATAGTGTCCTGTGTAAACAGTTTTAAGCTTGTGCTTATTCCGCTTATTTGGTGCTTATTTTCAAGTAATGTTGCTTTTTCAAGAGCCATATTAGCTTATAAATAGTTGTATAGCTTATTCTCAATTTCCTTTTACTTATTTCATTAGCTTATTAGCCATTTAGATAAAACTTATGCTTATTTCATATTAGTCCACTGTTGAGATTAATAAGCTCAATCAGTGCTTATTAGTCATTTTTGTAAAGAGTTCCAGTTATAAAAAGTGCTTATCTCAGTGTATTTAATTAGTTTGCAAAAAGAAAATCAAAAATAAATAGTTAGCAAAAGCCAATGGGACTCGAACCCACGCCACCCACCACACACACACGCCTACCGTTTGCCCTTGGGACTTGTCTCAGTTATTTCTTGCATAATCTAATATATAACCTTTCTTTTCCATTTTAGCTTATACGTAGCTTTTAGCTTATTACCAGCTTATTTAAACAAGTTTTTTCATGTTTTGTATTTTTCTTATCTTTGTAATAGTATTAAGTATTTTATAAAAAAGTTTCAGATTTTTCCAAATAGTTTTAGTATTTTTTAACATTTAATTAGTATAAAATCTTATTTAATTCATAATAAAAAATATAAAAGTCTAAAAAATATAAATATTTTTTCTAAAATTTTATTTTGTCATATAGTACGTAAAAAAATTGTTTTTACACTTGTAGGTCTTTTATTTCACAAAGTTTACGTTTTTGCTTGCGCACTCGCGTAATTTTTATAAATAACTTACGGTTTCATTTTAAATCTAGTTTTTAGATAATTTGAGTTTACGTTTTAGTTAAACTAGTTTATTTAAGTCATTTTATTTTATAAAATCACAAAAACATCATTGTAAAAATAGTGATAGCGTTTATTTAATATATTTTATCTTTTATTTCTTTTAATTTGCATTTAAGTCGCTATAATTTATTAATCTTTTCTTTAGGTAATTTTCCATCAAATATCCTTACTGATCACTATCCTTAGTGATTATTCTATCATCTGATCAAGTGTTTATACACCAATTCATCCTCCGTGGGACTTAACGACCTGGGAATTCATTATATTCCTCTGATCTAAATTGCATTTGGTGTGTGAACTGTTTTGAGTTTCTTACGGTTGGTCATTCACAAGTGGCTAGCTTGCGTGAGAATACTTGACGGTTTGGACCCAATCAGTCACCAATGAACATTGATTGAATTCTAACCCCCCGTTATAAAACTAGAGTATATCTTTTGTTCGAACTTCATCTATGGACCCGTGTCATTATTGAATGACATTTCTAGAACCGTAGATGTTATCGATTACAAGAGATATACCTTTTATCAGATTGTGGGTAAAGATTTAATTAATAAAAAATTTGATTTAAATAAAAAATTTAAGATTTTTTTTTTTTTTTTTTTTTTATAATAAGAAAGCGAATTTGTACACTGATTCATGAGAACGAGTCTTGATTCAAGTTGAACATGAGTCAAAGTACGAGGTACATCAATTCTGACAAGCTACAATTCCTGAGTGAGCAATCTTCATTTCTGATGGAAACCAAGTCATGATATTCATGATTGAATTGAGCATTGTACCTGAAAAAGACTGAGGACACTTTGCACTAGAAGCACATGTATTATTGCAAATAGATGAGTTAGTGACATCAGTAACCTCACTATTGGATGTTGCACAGTTTGATCTAGGAGTGTCATCAATAGAAGTCCTTTTAGGTTCAATATTCTTGAAAAGTTTTCCTGTGGTTGGACTCGTTTTCCCTTAATAGGTTGGACACACACAGAGCCAATTCATCATTCCTAGATTTAAGCGTATCACTCACCTCATAGTTAGGATTGTTCATCCTTATATTACATTTCTTATGCAGATCTGAGAGTTCTAATTTCAGATTGCATATGGTTGAATATTTGTCCTGAATCTGGGTTTTTAAGTGATTAATTTCAAAAAATTCTCGAAATTCTAGGAATTCTGGATTAATGCAAGGTTTTACAAAGAAGAAAACTTTCTTCTTTTGTTGTATTGCAATTTCCAAGGAAATACAATGTTTTTCAAGAATTGAGTATTTGTTTGAAAGTTCATCATAAACCCCTTTTTCAACCATGTCATTTGTTTCAAATATTTTAGATTCAGGATCAACCAAGACAGGTTTAACAATATCATGTTCAGAGTTAGGATCAAATTGATCAGGTACATTAGCACATGCATTATGTTGATCAGTTAAGGGTACCTCATCACATGACACATGTTCATTTGCTGATATGTCATCAGTATTCACCTCATGTATAATTGGAGTAACTGTCATGCAGGCGTTTCAAGCATTTCGACTCGAGCCTTCTTGTTCAAGCATAACGGTTTCATCATCCTTTGTTGCAACTAAAATTCTACGTTCGGCATCATCCGTTCTATCATCTGATCCATTACCCGACATGTCACAAAGATTCACTTAATTTTATTTGATACCCATTCAACCTATCATTCTCTTGATCAGTATCCTTAATGTACACTTCCATATTACCCATAAGTTGGATAAATGTGTTGATGAACTCATGAATTTCCATTCCAGTATGTTTCTTGAATGAAATTCCAGTCACGTGTTGATCAAAGTCTTAGGAATATTCTCCCTTGATAAATGGCTGAAATTGATTGAAGATTACTTGAAGAGCAGCATTTGAATCATCTATTGACATCTTCTTTTTGGTAATTTGAAACGTCAATTGTTCTAAGTTCAGTAGCACGGTTTTTGTCAAAGTAGGTAAGTCCTGACGAAAGAGAGCACAACATGTTCGATCCATAGTTGTGGATAACAGTGTGAGGTGTCGATGAAGTAGTTAAAAGGACTCAATGTTGCATTCCATTTGCCTTGCATCATGTGTCATTAATAAGTGTGATTCATTGATACTTGACTCAGAATGTGAAGGGTTTTGATCATAATTCGCTGAATCAATCATGTTTAAACATTCTGAATAACAGACAGTTTCATTGTTCTGTGAGGTATCATAGAGTTCAAGTACTTTGGAGATTAAAGGGTCAGTGATGTATGTCATTGTGTTGATGGATATTAGGCACAGGTAACTTGCATCAATTCACCAAATTGCTAAATACCTTGAAGACAAGTCGCTACTTACCCAAGTCGCTAGGTACTCAAGTTGCTATAAACCATAGAAACAAGTCGCTAAGACACCAAATCGCTAAATACAAATCGCTAAGGCACCAAGTCGCTAAGCAGACAAGTCGCTAAAGAACAACTTGCTAAGTATCCAAGTCGCTGAGAATCAAGTCGCTGAACACAAGTCGCTACTGCACCAAATCGCTAAGTAGACAAGTCGCTAATAGAACAACTCACCAATAACTATTAAGCTAAGTCGCTAGAAATAATAGAAGCAAGTCGCTAACCCAACCAAGTCGCTAGCCGAAGTGGAACCTCCACTAACTTGTACTGTTTGTCGGCTTGTCTCAATAGGCAAGTCGCTAAGCTCAAATCGCTACGGCTTTAACTACAAGTCGTTGCAAATTACCAAAGCAAGTCGCTACGAAGAATGTTTATCCGAGACTCAAGTCGCTAGGTTGATAAACTTCAAAACCACACTTTTCAATCCAAAACAAGCCCAACCACAGTGATTCAAGCTTTCCAAATCAAAACCCAAGCACTTACAATGATTCTAAACACAAAAGTACACTCAAAATTCAAACTTTAACACAAGAAATGATCCAAATGATGCAAAAACCACTAAACTTTTTCAAACCCAAAAACCATATAAAACCACTAGAAATCCAAGGATATGTAAGAGAGATGATCAAACCATGGCTCTTGATACCATTTGTAACATATTGGATTTCACATACACACTAACACTCACAAATATGGGCGATTATATGATTTTAGAGAGAGAAAGTGGGATATTCTAGTAAGAGAAACACATAGAAGGTTAGATTACCAATGAACATCCAACCCTCTCCCTTGTGAGGAGAGGGCTATTTATACAAAGTAATACGCCCTCCTACGGGCTGTGGATCAGGCATACAATGGGTAAAGACCCGTCCTTCCTCCACGGTGTTGCACTAGACTAAACTATGCAAATAACTGACTAACAAATAACATAATAAGCGATATGTCTATGAGCTAACTTAAGCTAGATTATACTTGGGGTGACCGATGCTTCACAATAGAATTTACAATTCCTAACAGCACCACTTTCCTCTATTGATTTTCTTTTATCTGCTTTTATTTGCTCTATTCTGCATTAGTAGTTTAATTAATTAAATTCTTATCGAAACCTTTATTAATCTGTGACACATAGACTTAGTAATAATCCATCACACATAGCTCTTGGGACGACCTCGGCCTTACCGTTTACTACACTACACACGACCGGGTACACTGCCCGTTAGTGCACTAGGGTAGACCATAGGTATAGCGAGACACTATAAATATTAATACCTGGTCAGTAAAACCTGCATCATGAATCTTGCATGTAGCGGTACTTAATGACTTGGCTTAGGGGACTAAAAACAACTCGACTTTCGACGGGTCACCTGACATCTCCAGTGGAAACCTTTGTTGATAGGTTAGGACGAACTAACCAAATGTTGTCCTAGCAACTTTTACCCCCACTTGAAGTAATTGGAAGTAATTAAACGTAAACCTAACTTGATAGGATGAATAACTAGGTTAGCACACTTCTCCCCTATTGATCACAACCCTTGCTTTTACTTGCTATCTTTTATTTTATTTGTCTTTAGTTTTAATTAATCATTTCAACCTTAAGATCTATTAAAATCTGTGACACCTAGACTTAGTTAAAATCCGCACACATAGCTCTTAGGACGACCTAGGTTTTACTGAAATACTACACTACACACGACCGGGTACACTGCCCGTTAGTGCATTAGGGTAGACCATAGGTATAACGAGACAATATAAATATTAAAACCTGGTTAGTAAAACCTGCATCAATGACGTACTCTCTGATCAAGTCGAAGGACTCCCCTTCGGCCTCAGTCGAATCTTTATGACGAAGGACTAAGTTAATCTTCCTAAGTCATCGATGGCGTAGAACCATTCATCATTGACATGGTTACCAATTGGGAAGTCGCCAATCGACGGCCTAAGCCCTTCGGGGTCTGGCCTTGGATA
Source organism: Chrysanthemum makinoi (assembly GCA_910596185.1). Taxonomy (NCBI): domain Eukaryota; kingdom Viridiplantae; phylum Streptophyta; class Magnoliopsida; order Asterales; family Asteraceae; genus Chrysanthemum; species Chrysanthemum makinoi. The sequence goes on from OU343221.1 coordinate 235,704,774, forward strand.
CACTAAGACAAAGGAGAACTTGACTTGGTCTTACCCACGTTCCCACTATCTCCTTAGCTTTCCCGCCAAGACAAAGAGAGTGGGGATTGAGCCCTAGCGGTTACGACAAATCATGTGACGCCCCCATGATCTCCGAAACATGTGCAAACACTCTCTAAGCATATTTTTCTACATATAAATAGATTGGACGAGTCATTATTGATGGTATGTTCATTCAAGACAATATTTCACACTCTTAACATTACTTACAATACATATCACATACTTACTCGCACACCGGAGGTGGTTTGCAGGGTCCAACCCCTGCGCAATCACTTAACGAAGTGTCTTCTATTTCTTATTGCAGATTGGCTACAAGTTTGGCGCAAGCATAACACCCCTCATACCCTTCGATCACCATCAAGGCCTGGTCGTACGATTTATTGTACAATCAGTGGCGTCATCCGTGAGACCCGCTACAATTGGTCTCGTTATTCCAAACTTATAACTAGTCAATCACACTCACTACTTTCACTGCGAAGAATCGGATTGGGTAATCCCAAAAGGATATATTGCATAGCAAGTTCATCAGCTTCAAAGTGAAGTAGCTGTTCAGTAGTGAGTTGACCCATAGTGAGAGTGGAAGTAGTGTCATCTCTTGGTGGATTAGCATTTGGATCTCCGGGTATTATTGCAATATGCATTTGAGTAGGACCTTCAAGGATGACCTTCTTCAAGAATTTACCATGAGGTTTCTTAAGATCGCAGAACCTAAAGAACCGCATAACCCATTGACCATATTTCCGGGAGTGAGCATTGGAGGTCTATCAAGGGATCCAACTTCATGAATGGATTGTTGGCTACTTATAGCTTCACACATTTTTGCAAACCAAGTAGGTTCCTTTTGCGTTGTTGCATTCATAGCATACTTTGCTGGGAAATAATATTGAAAGTAGTTAGCATATTGATGTTGTTGTGGAGGGAGTTGTTGTTGTGGTGGTTGTGCATATTGATGAGGAAGATAATTTCCAATTTGTTGTGGTTGTTGCTGAAATTGTGGTTGAGGATATTGTTTTTGTTGCTGCTGAGGATATTCATGAGGAAAGTAGTTGGAGTATGGTGGTTGAGACATCTTTGAAACTTGTGTTGATGATGGATCTTTATAGTTGAATGAAACTTGATGTTGTTGTTTGAAGTTGTGCTTAGGCGTAAAATTCCTTAGGCGCAAACTGTTGTTGCTTACTCGTAAACTTCCTTAGGTGTAAACCTCCTTAGGCGTAAACTTCCTTCTTACTCGTAAGAATATCTTACTCGTAAACTTAATGGTTAAACGTAAGCTTAGTCGTAAACTAAAGACTTATTAGTAAGGGACCTTATGCGTAAGATGGTTCTTAGGGGTAAACTTTTACTCGTAAGGGTTAGCTTAGTCGTAAGACTAGGTTATTAACCAAAATCTTTCACACTTGTCCAAGTGAGAGAGATATCCACAAGTCGAAGTGTTTTTCAAGCTTATCCAAGCAAGGAAAACACTGAGTCACAAACAGCTTTGAAGAATTTGATGAAGATTCCTTATGCGTAAAGACTGCTTAGGCGTAAACACTGGCTTGGGCGTAAAAGTTACGCTTAAGATTAGGGTTTTAGTTAGGCGTAAGAAACTGGTTTTGAGTTACGCGTAAAATGAGGGTTTTTGCTTATTCGTACAACCAACAGAAATGACCAAAACAAATTTTTAAGCACCAAAACGCTTTATACACTCCATTTTTATGATGAAACAGCTTCAAAAACACTTAAATAACAAGAAAGTTTTGAAATTTAAAACCAAAGTGAAATCTAAGCTTATGCGTAAATATGATGAACGAGTAAAAAACGAGTGTAAAACGGAAAATAACACGTAAAGATTCAAACATTTTTTTTGCCAAAACTAAGATTCTAAACACTATATTAACCTTAAAACTTTCAAGCTTCAAGATTGAAGTGCAAAAATCAAAGTTTACGCGTATGTAAAGGTTTGGAACGAGAAAAAACTTACGCGTAATACTACAAAACTTCAACAAGAACGTTTCACAAAACTAAATGGCGATTGATACCATTGTTAGGTCACCATAATATGAACACAAGTATGTTTAGATGTATGATAGAATGATAGAGAGAGGAAGGACGGTCGATTCTTTCACACACAAGTAATATGGAATGATTATGTTTATTATGAAAGGAACCAACAACTCTCAAATGAAAGTTTACATTGTTTATATATAGGCAAGGGAGCTAGGGCAACACATCTACTCCCTTCCCTTAGCCTTATGGGCCTTTGCATAGGCTCATGGGCTTACTACATAAGCCTAACATTAATTACATACATATAAGACATAATTAAGCAACCTATTACATATGAATGACCGACACTTGAAATACTAGTTACAAGTGATCCTAATAAGGTCCATGGGTCATGTGATGTCATACATGATGTCAAAGACATCTTGGGTCATGGGTTATGGGTTTTACCCATTCTTGATGTCATGCATGATATCATGTAATGGGTCATGGATTTTGGGTCAAACTCCATGGGTCATGGGTCTTGGACATGGACTCTGGGTTTATGGATAGTCCAACATGTTTACATTACAAGTAACATTTTAGCTAGTATATATTTTTATAAAATGTAAGTAACTAAAGTTACTTAAGCGTTTTATAAAAATGGTTTTGGTTTTATGTAAACTTTTTATCTAAACATGTTTAATGGTTTATTTGTTTAGTGAAATGAGTTAGTAAACTTTCGGCTCAAAGCTTTACGTATTTTATTTATTTTGTTAAAATGATTTTACGTTTGTTATCAACAAAATATTAGAAGATCGTTAAATATAAATAAACGTTTTTATGGTTTATTTGTATTAACACATATTATGATTACTTAGATGCTGAATAAATAGATTTATGTTAGATTTACCTTAACAACAATCTGTTTGTGTACAAACATAAATACAAAAGTATTAAATTTTACTTTTCAAGAAAAACTAAATTTAAGCAGTGTTATAGTTAATTATGTAAGATTGGCGCTTAGTAATTAAATACCTAAAAATCGGTTTTGGGGTGTTACGCTTATGGCCATTTTCATTACACGTAAATCACGGTATGCACATCTCTCCCCCATGATGGTTATGATTTATCAGAAGCATCATGAACATGTGCAGCCCCAAAATTATCCGCGAAGAAGATGTTCAATATTAAACACTCTCTTGTAATATCTCTTCTTAAATGTAGCTTGAAAAAGATCTTTGAGGTTTAGCAAAAGAGGTATTTGATAAAGCTCGTAATATACCTAAACCTCTTAATGAAAGAAATGTTCAACCTCGTTGGATCAAAAAGTCGAAACGTATCTTGGAGAAAATGAATCTCACTAGAAGCTTGAAAAACAATGACCTCTTGATGAAGACTGATAAAAGACAATCCCGTGACTTAAGCTTGCACTAAAATGTGACTAGAATGTTGTGGTGACTTTGTGAAATTGGTTACGAGACAATCCTATTGATAACATCAAATTAGCCTGATCTTTTATATATCAAATTCCCGTGTTTATGGCCTCATTTGTATTAATATGGTACTTAATTCGTTCATATTCGTTCATATTTGCATTTCAGGATAAATGAGGCGTTGAAACGGAAAAGATGTGATATAAGGCCAAATATATGTTCTAAAGATGAATTTACGAGGGCCTTTGGATTTTATGTGAAGATTACGCCGTAACTAGCTAATAAGGTTACGGCGTAAATATGAGCTTTGAAGGATACGGCGTAACCAATTCTTATGGTTACGTCGTAATTATTATCTTGAAGGTTACGGCGAACGCTTTCAATTTAGTTACGCCGTAGTGATAATTACGGAGCGGATATGAATATATGGTTGAAGAATTACGGCGTAACTCGGATAATTAGTTACGCCGTAATTAATTACTTGGGCGCAAAGTTTCGAGGTCCAGGGATTAAAAGCGGCAAGTTTATTCGAAGTTTATTGAGTACAAGGACTTGTTATAAAAGTAACAAGAGCGATGAGGGACTAAAAGCGTCAACTAGAACAAATAAGTTTCAAGAAAAGATGTTGACTTCAAAAACTACGAAGTTGTGATTTACTACTAGTAGTTACGGCGTAACTTAGTTACGACGTAACTATTTATTTTAAGTTACGACGTAATTAATTTATTTAATTACGCCGTAACTATGTCGGGGCCTATAAATACAACCCTAAATCTACATTTTTTAGTATCTCTCTTCACCCCTCTCCCAGGGGTCGATTAGGGCACCACCAGGTATTTTCCAAAGCTCGAAGCCAGTTTTGAAGGAAGAATTCACTCGCAATCATCATCATTATTAGCTCTACATCAAGTAATTTGTATCAAACATTATGTTCAATTCAATTTATGATTTATTCAATTTTGTTGGTATGATTTACTATATGTTTGGCTAAGCACCCTGGTGTTGGCCTTGTTATGATTCCTTAATTGTTTTGTTTACGTTTACTTTATTTCCGTACAATTATTTCTAAGTGTATGCATGCATAGTTTATTGGTAGCCACCCTTGGTTCGGTAGTTTTGAATGGCGGTAGAGGCCAATTGCCTAGGAGATATGACCAACTGACCCTAGGTGAGCGGACTGAGACGGGAAGAGTAAGATATGACCAACTGACGACCCTTTCTACTTGTGCGATTTGACCAACGGATAACCTATCATTTGGATGAACTTAAGAATTAGGGGGTGAGTGTCTAATTTCCTAACGGTCGGGCACTCGCTATTATAAATCTAGCATGTAGCGGTACTTAATGACTCGGCTTAGGGGACCAGGAACAACAGGACTTATGACGGTGCGCCTGATTTCTCCTGTGGTGGCATCTTTGCTGATAGGTTAGGGCGAATTGACCAAATGATGTCCTCTCGACTTTGACCCCACCTGAAGTAATTGAAAGTAAGTAGACGTAGACATAACTAGCTAGGATGAGTAACTAGGTTAGCACCATTCTCCTTCATTGGTCACATCTTTTGCCTTTATCTGCTTTCTTTTATTTCCTTGTTTTATTAGTTAATTTTATTTCAATCTTAAAAGCCATTAATATCGTGACATAAACTGAAGTTAATTTCCAATCCACGTAGCTCTTGGGACGAACTCGGTTTTACCGAATACTACACTACACACGACCGGGTACACTGCCTGTTAGTGCACTAGGGTAGACCATAGGTATTGCGAGACACTATAAATTTAAGACCTGGTTAGTAAAACCTGCATCAAGTTTTTGGCGCCGCTGCCGGGTAGCTATTTAGGATTTTAATTTGAGTTTTTCTTTTATTTTCTTTTATTTTTAGTTTTCTTTTTCTCTTCTTTTTTGCTTTTTGTTTGTTTTTGATATTTTAGGATATGGAAGATTCAGATTTTGACATGCTCACTATGGAAGAATATATTGCGTTGACTCGAGATAACCAAAGATCGGGCGTGGTATGCCCCGAATTAAATGATGACATCGACTTTGAGATCAGCTGCCAGTTTATGAGGGAACTTAGACAAAAGCTTTTCGGGGGAACTAATGATGAAGATGCCCACCTGCATGTGCGAAGAGTATTGGAGATCGCAGATCTTTTCCACACTCCAGGAGTCACTCAAGATGCATTAATGCTTAGAGTGTTCCCAATTACACTCACTGGTGCAGCCAGAAGATGGATGAAGATGCTTCCTGCTGGGTCGATCAATACATAGAATCTTTTGGAGAAAGCATTTATTAGAAGATATTATCCTCCTTCAAAGATTGCCAAGAAGATGGATGAAACGCTAGATGAAGCTTGGGAAAGATATAATGACCTTCTTTACAGATGCCCAACGCATGATATCAGCAACCATCAGATGGTCCTTATTTTCTACAAAGGGTTAAACATTCCGTCTTGCCAAATGCTCGACTCTCAAGGACCTATCCCTACAATGCCACCTGCACAAGCCCTTAGATCAATTGAAAAGATGGCTGACCATTCACGAAATTGGTATGATGGAGCAACCACTTGGGTAACAAATAGCAAAGGCTTGGATGACATTTGTGACATCACCAAGCAGATTGATAGACTTGGATGTGATATGAAGATGGCTAAGGAGAGCATTCATGCTATACAAGAACACTATCTCCAAGATGAATATGAGCAAGTCAGGTATGTTGAGTCATTGGAGGAAGCCGTCAATAAATTCTCGGATAATCTTAAAAGGATGCACTACTCGAATGATGAAATGATTAGGAAATTCAAGGAGGGCGCAGACTTGGATTTAGAGAAGCTTGATGCTAAGAGGAAAAGCTTGGAGGATATGCTTGATAAATTAAACCAAAAGGTCCTGGAAAGTAAAAAGAATGTGGTTGGAACTATCAAAGCAACGGTAGGAAAGATGAAAGAAGTCAACAACGAGGAGCCGGTTCCTCATATCAGACCTTATGTCCCACCTATCCCATTTCCAGGACGTTTAAAGGTTGCGAGAGATGAAGAAACAGGCAATGATCAATCAAAGAAAATGGAAGCAAAGAACTTACAGAGTGATGAAGCAACGCCACAAGCTAATGAGGAATCAACCACAACACAAAACGGTATTACTTCTAACTCTTCTTTTATTCCTAATAGTCTTGCTTGTTTTTCTATTCAGGATGCTGAAATTATGGATGAAATCGTGCAACCTATCACATCACCCGATAATGGTTATGTAGCTTCGGCTACTGAACTAATTCTAGTTGATCTTGCAAAGGAATTAGAAGACAAAATCCTGGACACCTCAGTGATAAACAAGGAGACATATGAGCCGATTAATCAGCCACATCACGAGGTGAACAAATCATCAATGCCATCAACTAAAGCGGGTAAGGTATGGAGGGAAATGACATCTCCTTTCAGGTATGATCATAATTTATCATTTCCCATACCAAGCAAATTCACACCCTCATGGTGTTTATTGCTATTTTCACCCACACTTGATTTCAAGTGAGGGATGAACACCCTTTTACGTAGTAAATAAGGGTGGAGTCAAGCTCGTGACTTAACAAAACAAGCGCTTCGTGGGAGGCACCCCATGCCTATCTTTTCTTTTTCATTTTATTAGTATAGTTGGGTTTTGTGTTTTCTAACCAATTTTGCAGAATACGAGGAAGTAGGGCTGAGCACAGAAGGTTCAAAACCGAACCGGACCGACGAAACCGACCGAACCGACAAAAACCGAACCGACCGACCCGGTTCGGTTTCGCTTCGTGTCCTACATGCTTTCGGTTCGGTCGGTTCGGTTCGGTCCGGTTCGGCCCCAAACCGACAAAAACATGCCAAAATACACATAGACCGACAAAACCGAACCGACAACATTCGGTTCGGTTTCGTTCGCTTTCACGGTTTTCGGTCCTCGGTTTTGTCGGTTCGGTTCGGTTCGGGTCGGTTTATGACCGACGCTCAGCCCTACGAGGAAGTAATTGCTGCTGCAGTTTGCTGATCTGACTAGAGTTACAGCGTAACTCATCTTAGTGATTACGCTGTAACCATCTTTTAGCAGTAATTCTTGACGCATTAATAATTAGGGCGTAATACCATCTCCGTGGTTACGCCGTAACCACTCGCTTTGCAGCTTATGTCAAGTTTTGCTAGTTACTACGAACTCCCTCATAAGAGTTACGACGTAACCTTCCTCTGTTTTAATTCTTTCATTTTAAAACATAATAACCTTGTATTAGTATTTTAAATGAACTTTATGGGTGTGTTCCCTGTAAACCCTCATGAGACTTCACTCGTCCACTTGGGACACCAAGTGGTTTAAAAGGCTTGTTGCATACGCTAAATGCAACCGTGATTCCTACGAAAGTGAGTTAGGTTTTTCATTTTCTTTTATTGCTTGTTGTTTTTCTAGTATGATGCGTTTGGTTGTCTTAAGTGAATTCAGGTTATTAAAGTTTGCTCATGAATCTCAAAGCGGGACACGTTTGTTCGTGTGTCTTCGATCATGCCGAGCAAATCCAGGGGAGTTTTCTGTTCCAATTCTAACCCTTTTTATCTTTCATTTTTATGCTTAAGTATGACCCAAGTGGGGGGAAGGGATTAGACATAGACACCCATTTGATTTTACTTGCCTTTATTTTTCTAGTTTTTGATGAAAAGTGTTTCATTAATAAAATTTTGACATGTTTTTCATTACTTAACTGGATTAATCTAGACTGAGCACACCTACCCTATATTTCCATTGTGTGAGGATAAGCCTTTCCGTTTTCCCCTTATACATAATTCCATAAAAATGAGTGTGCCGGTGGCTGTAGTAGACTTTAGAACTTGGCCTTGTATATCTTTTCGAGACCATTATCATGAGCATTACACTGAGGTAACTTGGTGTGATCGGTGCATCTAGGATTTAAGGCAATTTTAGGATTAAACCCAAATAGCCCATATATGTTTGTGTATATTGACTTTTCATATCGATTAGTCAATCCCCATGTTAAACCCTTTTTATTTGCACTCACCATTAGTGCAAGATACCCCTAGATACACCCTTCAGAGCCTTTCCTTTCATTTTGTTCACCCAATATATGTTTCGTTACACCCATCGCTTAGCCTACCCTGTAGTTTCCTTATGTCCATGGTCCGGGCGCTGTTGGTTAATTTTGGTTCCACTAGTGAAAGTCGCGGATTTTGAATAAAGGGTTGTGGAAGAAAATCGGGTTTAGATAATAGTTGATCTCAAGTGGGGGGATACTTTTTATGTTCGTATCATTTATCCATGTATACCTTGTCTTGCATCAAAAAAAAAAAAGCATGCAAACAAGTGTTTTGTCTATAATTAGTGTTTTTGCCTTGTTCAACTGGCGCAAATTTTTACAAATCCGTTTTGTCTTATGGATAAAATTAGAAACCCGAACATTTCTATCTCGCCTTTCAAATTTTAATCAATATTCGTACAATGGGGACATTGTACATTTCAAGTGGGGGGATGGGAGATAGAAATGACCGATTTTGATAGAAAAATGTGCTAAATTGACCCAAATTTTTATATAGCACATTCTTTTTTCATTGATGATGAAGGCCGAGTTAATGCATCTTATTTGCCTAGATTATGGAGTTTATGAGGCACCACATTACATTTCTTATGCATTAACTCGTGTATTGGATTATTGAAGACCCCTTGACTCTTGACCCTCGGTTTTTGCTATGGGATTGAATGCGACTAGTGGTGGGGCGACTGTGGACTTAGGAATCTATTTGTTTCGTGTCTTTTTATTTACACCCATTAAATGTTTCCCATGTCTTATCCTACCCATAGTCATGAATCGAGTTTAGGTGAGGAAGCGAGCAATCATTGGTGTCTTGGCCATGAATTTGGTCATGTATCATTGGTTTTGTCCCATTCGCCGTAGCTCGTTAGTAATGACAAAATAACCCATAAGCCTATGTTGTGTCAACCCATTGCCTTTTAGAATAGCTGCATCTATAGACTCTAGTGGTGGAGATTAGTATCTTTGCCAAGCCTATGATAGAATACTCGCCATGACTGAGCAGTTGAGTGATCACCCAAAAATAAACACGTGAATTATGAGAGAGAGTGTGATTTCAATTCCCTTTTCATGAGGTGCTCGGTTTGGAATTTTCTGGCTTAGGTGATTTTTAGACTCATAACTTCCAATTAATCCTAGGAGATATCTTTTTAAGAATAATTTAAAGGGTCTACTTGAGGACAAGTAGGATTCAAGTGGGGGGATATTTGATAACATCAAATTAGCCTGATCTTTTATATATCAAATTCCCGTGTTTATGGCCTCATTTGTATTAATATGGTACTTAATTCGTTCATATTCGTTCATATTTGCATTTCAGGATAAATGAGGCGTTGAAACGGAAAAGATGTGATATAAGGCCAAATATATGTTCTAAAGATGAATTTACGAGGGCCTTTGGATTTTATGTGAAGATTACGCCGTAACTAGCTAATAAGGTTACGGCGTAAATATGAGCTTTGAAGGATACGGCGTAACCAATTCTTATGGTTACGTCGTAATTATTTTTGTGAAGGTTACGGCGTAACGTTTCAATTTAGTTACGCCGTAGTGATAATTACGGAGCGGATATGAATATATGGTTGAAGAATTACGGCGTAACTCGGATAATTAGTTACGCCGTAATTAATTACTTGGGCGCAAAGTTTCGAGGTCCAGGGATTAAAAGCGGCAAGTTTATTCGAAGTTTATTGAGTACAAGGACTTGTTATAAAAGTAACAAGAGCGATGAGGGACTAAAAGCGTCAACTAGAACAAATAAGTTTCAAGAAAAGATGTTGACTTCAAAAACTACGAAGTTGTGATTTACTACTAGTAGTTACGGCGTAACTTAGTTACGACGTAACTATTTATTTTAAGTTACGACATAACTTTAGTTACGACGTAATTAATTTATTTAATTACGCCGTAACTATGTCGGGGCCTATAAATATAGCCCTAAATCTGCATTTTTTAGTATCTCTCTTCACCCCTCTCCCAGGGGTCGATTAGGGCACCACCTGTGGTATTTTCCAGCAGTCCGCCAGCTTTTGAAGGAAGAATTCACTCGCAATCATCATCATTATTAGCTCTACATCAAGTAATTTGTATCAAACATTATGTTCAATTCAATTTATGATTTATTCAATTTTGTTGGTATGATTTACTATATGTTTGGCTAAGCACCCTGGTGCTGGCCTTGTTATGATTCCTTAATTGTTTTGTTTACGTTTACTTTATTTTCGTACAATTATTTCTAAGTGTATGCATGCATAGTTTATTGGTAGCCACCCTTGGTTCGGTAGTTTTGAATGGCGGTAGAGGCCAATTGCCTAGGAGATATGACCAACTGACCCTAGGTGAGCGGACTGAGACGGGAAGGGTAAGATATGACCAACTGACGCCTCTTTCTACTTGTGCGATTTGACCAACTGATCACCTATCGTTTGGATGAAATTAAGAATTAGGGGGTGAGTGTCTAAGTTCCTAATGGCCGGGCACTCACTATTATAAATCTAGCATGTAGCGGTACTTAATGAATCACTTAGGGGACCAGAACAACAGGACTTATGACGGTGCTACCATTTCTCATGTGGTGGCATCTTTGCTGATAGGTTAGGGCGAATTGACCAAATGTTGTCCTCTCGACTTTGACCCCACCTGAAGTAATTGGAAGTAAGTAGACGTAGACATAACTAGCTAGGATGAGTAACTAGGTTAGCACCATTCTCCTTCATTGGTCACATCTTTTGCCTTTATCTGCTTTCTTTTATTTCCTTGTTTTATTAGTTAATTTTATTTCAATCTTAAAAGCCATTAATATCGTGACATAAACTGAAGTTAATTTCCAATCCACGTAGCTCTTGGGAAGACCTCGGTTTTACCGAATACTACACTACACACGACCGGATACTCTGCCCGTTAGTACACTAGGATAGACCATAGGTATTGCGAGACACTATAAATTTAAGACTTGGTCAGTAAAACCTGCATCACTTATGCAAAAGCAAAGTCACTAAATACCCTATACTCAACTTGTGATGAATAGTAGTACACAACCTTTTGACCGAACCTTAACCTAGTGAGTCATGTAATACAAATTTTGTATTTACCAAGTGAATAGATACCACGTGATACATACGACCAAATTATGGTTTATAAATCACATGAGAAAGCTAGATAGCCAAGTCTAATAACGTGTACACTTCGTATGCACTATCTCCAAGCAAGTAATCTTCATGATACATTCAACCAACCAACCATCTTGAATCGTGAAGTCAAATAAGTACATGACTTTGTGAGTTAGCTAGCAAACTAACCAAGTGACCGTTAATTCTTGACCTCGTGCCACAAAAATGTGATCTCGTGAAGCACTAGAATCTCGTGAAACAATAATTTCTAACTGATCTCGTAGTGTGACTAACCTCGTGACTCGAATGAATACTTGACCAACCTCATGAAATACTAAATGATTTCAACATCGTGAGACAACCTAGATAGTCACCTCGTGACCAATCTCGTGTGCAACCAATTTATCTCGTGACGAAGTAACCTCGCGATAGTGATCTCGTGATAGTGAGCTCATGATGGTGATCTCGTGATGGTAACATTGTGATATAACTAAGTTATGCAACCTCTTGACCAACGAGAGATACACCAGCCTCTTGACAATTAAGAGATACTCGCAAACCTACCCTTATACGAATACGGCATGCTTAATAAAAAATTTATTTAGCTCGAACACTACCCAAAATATGTTTACACCTCATCGCAACCTGTCTATTTTCACGCATGGCCTGTTTGGTAGACATTTTTTTAAAGTTTTTTTTGAAGCTGTAAGCTTTTTTGTTACAAAAATAATCTATTCTAAAACAAGTAGCTCCATTTCATTACATTAACTTCAAGCTCTTATTTTAAATATGTAGCTCCAAAATAAAAAGCTGATTTATAAAGCTTTTAAAATATTTAGGAGCTGTTAAAACATAAAGTTACTATTAACAGTTTATAATTTTAGTTAACAACTAATTTATCAAACATTTTTATTGAGAAAAAAGATATAACTTGTAGCTCATATTAATAATTTTACAGATTACAACTTATAGTTTACAGCTTACAATATACAATTTACGATTAATTTTGCCAAACATACGCCTAGTACGGTGTAAAAATGCATTTTTAATTGCCCACATTCATGAATGGCTGTAAAAATGATACTCCGTATTAACCACCGATCCACAAATAATGGAAAAATTTTAAATTAAACTATTAACTTACGAAGTACATAATTTCAAAATAAACACAAAAACACTTTTAAAAAGCACCCATGTTTGATGTCTCCATAAAAAGTAAATCAAGATGTGCTTAGGGTGGTGGCAACGGGCACGGGCTTGGCCAGCCCGAACGGCTACACCGCCGCGAACTATCGGCGCCGAGCTGCCAGCCCGACCCGGCTACACCAAAACCATCGGCGCCGAGCGGTTCACCATGCAAATGTAGTTAGCCATCTGAAAGAAATCTCTGTTCGGCCGAATCCAGCTAAAAATAACGCACGTTAAAATTAAAAATGGTGAAGGTGGATAGTTACCGCCAATTAAAATCTACGCGGCGCTGGAGACGGTATTTAGCCGCAAGAACGTGACACATGGATATGGCGATTACAAGTTGAAATGAGCGGCAGCTGAATTACCCCAGAACAAACCTTGTATGTTAGTGGGTCTACCATCTTCACTATTTGTCTATCACCACCTCACCTGCCTTCAACCTCTCCTCTTCCCAAATTTCTAAGACAAGCATCCCACATCTAACCCAACTAACATATCACAAATTTTATAAAAAAAAAAAATTCCCACATTTTTTAATTTATTTATAACTTTTGATATATGGTCTAAAGCAAGGTGCTTTTTTGAAGTTTGAAATTGATATCATAAATCTTGATTGAGTTGGGTCATTTTGTGATATGGGTACATTTTCTTGATTTGTATGTTTTGATTAGCAAGGTGCTTTTTTGAAGTTTGAAGTGAAAAAGCAAGTTTTTTGATTGAGTTGGGTCATTTTGTGAGATGGGTTTGATTTCAAATTAAAAAATAAGTGAAAATTTTGCTACATTTTCTTGATTTGTATGTTTTGATTAGCAACGAGCTTTTTTGAAGTTTGAAGTGAAATAGCAAGTTTTTTGATTGAGTTGAGTTATTTTGTGAGATGGGTTTGATTTCAAATTAAAAAAAAAAGTGAAATTTTTACTACATTGATTTGTAACTTTTGGCATATGGTTTTAAGCAAGGTGTTTTTTTGAAGTCAATATCATAAATCTTGATTGTGTTATGATTTTGATGTTAAATTAGTTGTTTTGGGTGTTGTAAAAAGATTGGTTTAGTACAATGTCTTGGAAAAGTAGTAATTCAAGAAGTTTAGTGTCAAAACAATTGACATTGTTCTTGTGTGCTGGTTGTTTCTTTGCCGGAATGCTCTTCACCGACAGGTTTTTTTTTTGCTTATTTTATGAATATTTGTATTGACCCTACGTACTATTTGTATATTGAAATGATTAAGAAGTTATGTGTTGTTTACTTAAATAATAGTATTTGTAATCTGTGTGAAATGATTATGGATGTATCTACTAACCTTTTAAGTTAATCTTGTAGATTTTGTGATTTAATCTAAAAGCTCATATGTTTACTTGAAGTTCTTTAATCTAGTAAGTTTTTTATATGCTTCCTGGAAATTAATGAATCAAATAGGTATTATTGATCTTGAACCTTGTAACAAGTTTAGTGATCTGATATGGGTTGGAAGATTTAGTGTCATAGAGTTTATATGATTCTTAGAAATCAGCTAATCTTGAAAAGTTGCAATTTTGTGATCTTGATATGAGATTGGTCTAATTTAGGTGCTCCTAATATGTGTCCTGAAATTGTTGAATCTTGCAAATTTTACCAATACGTATTTGGATTTGTACCAATTAAAGTTTTACAGTTGATGTAGTTACTTGAAATTCTTATATCTTGTACTGATATTGATTACTTAGTTTTGCACGAACTTTATGTAAGAGTTGTCTTTCCTTAACTTTAACAGAAAAAAAATAGATTAGTAAGTGAAAATGTGATGCGATTAAGCTAGTTTGAAACGGAATAGTTAGCTCGAACACAACCAAAAATATCTTTACACCTCATCTCAACCTGTTTATTTTCATGTAGTGTCGGTGTAAAGATGCTTTTTGAATTGCCCACATTCATGATGGCTGTAAAAATGATACTCCGTATTAATCACCGATCCACAAATAATGAAAAAAATTTAAATTAAACTATTAACTTACGGAGTACATAATTTCAAAATAAACACAAAAACACTTTTAAAAAGCACTCATGTTTGATGTCTCCATAAAAAGTAAATCAAGATGTGCTTAAACAAACCTTTTATTCCAAGAAATGGAGAATATTTCTTATATTATTGCAAGTTGATTGTAGAGGCAAGAAGCGCTTGCACTTTAACTTCCTGTTGTGTGTATGTTAGTGGGTCTACTTCTCTTTAATTGTCTGTCTATTAGTATATCACCACCTCACCTGCCTTCAACCTCCTTCCCCAATTTATAAGACAAGCATCCCACATCTAACCCAACAAACATATCAGAAAAAAAAAATCCCGCATTTTTTAATTTATTTATAACTTTTGATATATAGTCTATAGCAAGGTGCTTTTTTGAAGTTTGAAGTTGATATCATCAATCTTGATTGAGTTGGGTCATTTTGTGAGATGGGTTTGATTTCAAATAAATAAATAAAAAAAAAAAGTGAATTTTTTTCCTACATTTTCTTGATTTGTATGTTTTGATCAGCAAGGTGCTTTCTTTTGAAGTTGAAAGTGAAAAAGCAAGTCTTTTGATTGAGTTGAGTTATTTTGTGAGATGAGTTTGATTTCAAACTAAAAAAAAAGTGAATTTTTTGCTACATTTTCTTGATTTGTAACTTTTGTTATATGGTTTAAAGCAAGGTGTTTTTTTGAAGTCAATATCATAAATCTTGATTGTGTTATGATTTTGATGTTAAACTAGTTTTTTTGGTGGTATAAAAAGATTGGTTTAGTAAAATGTCTTGGAAAAGTAGTAACTCAAGAAGTTTAGTGTCAAAACAATTGACATTGTTCTTGTGTGCTGGTTGTTTCTTTGCCGGAATGCTCTTCACCGACAGGTTTTTTTTATGCTTTTTTATTATTGTCCCTACCTACCATTTATATATTGAAATGGTTAAGTAGTTATGTGTTGTTTACTTTAATTATATTATCTGTAGTATGTGTGATATGATTATGGATGTATCTTTATTATTATTTTAAAATGTTGGATCTTGTAAAAAGTTTAGTGATTTGATTTGGGATTGGAGGATTTAGTGTTCATAGAGTTTATATGATTCTAAGATATTACTCACATTAGCTAATCTTGAAAAGTTGCAATTTTTGTGATCTTGATAAGTTTCTAGAGTTAATAAGTTTCCTGGAATTTTTTGAACTTGCAAATTTTTGTGATCTTGATTTGGATTTGTACTAATTAAAGCTCTCAGAGTTGATGTTGTTACTTGAAATTCTTAAATCTTGTACTGATCTTAATTTGGTATTGCACGGAATTTATGTAGGCTAAGAGTTGTCTTTCCTTAAATTTGACTATTAAAATTAGATTGGTGAGTGAAAATGTAAAGCTATTTTGAAATGGAAAAGACTCATTTTGGATCCATTTTCTGTTGAGTATGAATTTTGTAGAGTTTCATGCTATTTGATGAAATCCGGGCAACTTTATCACTTCCATGTTGAAGATTAACTTTTCCACATGAAATATTTGAATATTTCTGTTTTAAATGTCTTACCAGCTTTGGTACTAACACGAGTTTAAACCGGAAACCAGAGTTTATCTGTTTCTCTTACCTTCTGCATAATGTGGGTCGTTTGGTTAATCGTGGAACATTTGGATTCTGTTTTCCTTATATACCCTTCATCTTTTATCCTCTTCATTAAGTTCTGAGGATGATTTAATGTTGGAAAACTTACAACGTTGAAAATGGAATATAGTGGTAGAATAATTGCACTTAACCTTATCAATTTCATTCTCAAATCAATGGGTGTCAAGAATAAAAAAGACTAACATTTGGTTCCTGTTTTGTTTATGATTTTAGAATGTGGACTGAGCCTGAGCCTAAAGGCCTATCTATACTAACCGGGGCAGAAGATGAACAACGTCAAGTAGTTTCAGATGGTTGTGACACGGCATTAGTGAGTAATCAACTTCATAAACATATCTAGGTTTTTTCTTTTTATCTTTCTCACCCCTATAATAACCATATCTTCATCTTTCATATTTTCATTAAAAGGATGTAAGGAGGGATTCCAAAGAAATTATCCGTGAAGTTTCGAAAACACATAACGCCGTCCAGTAAGTTTCTTTTTCCAAATTGAATAAATCATCCAAGAGTAACAAGTCTAACTTTAAAATCTGACTTTTGTCGTGATGATTTTATGGACGCAGAACACTAGATAAAACGATATCAAACTTGGAAATGGAGTTAGCTGCAGCAAGATCAATGCAAGATTCTATACTTACAGGCTCCCCTATATCCGATGATTTAATACTACCAGAGCCGGTTAAGAAAAGAAAATATTTGATGGTTGTAGGAATTAACACAGCTTTTAGTAGCCGAAAGAGAAGGGACTCTGTACGTGCTACTTGGATGCCTCAAGGTTAGAGACTTAGCGGTGTCTTAATGGGTGGGGCGGGTAACAAGTCAAAACGGTTAACTTTGTATGTGTTGACACTGGCCGTTTGACCTTTTTTTATTTTATAATTTTTAGCAGTTTTATTTATTTATTTATTTATTTTTTTTTAATTTATTTAAATTATACTCGACATCGAATATTGACTCAAAGTGATTTATTCATACACAAATGTCATATTGCACATGATCTCTATTTAATTACAATATTGAATTCGTTGTATGTTTTAATTACTCCAGGTGATAAATTGCTGAAACTCGAGAAAGAAAAGGGTATCATTATGCGCTTTGTTATTGGTCACGGGTAAGAAGAGCACCCATTACACTTTCATACCATATGCGGTCACGAGACTCTAAACTCTAAATGTGTTGATCGTGTTGACCTTTGACTTCATTTTGCAGTGCTACAACTGGTGGTATCCTCGATAGAGCTATTGAAGCAGAAGATAGAAAGCATGGAGACTTCTTGAGACTTGTAAGAATGCAAACTCCTTGTTTTTCTTTTTGGATTTTTGCTCTAAGCAGATTTACTGACATTAATTTGATGTGTGCAGGAGCATATCGAGGGGTACCTTGAATTGTCAGCCAAAACAAAAACATATTTTACAACCGCTGTTGCTCTGTGGGATGCAGATTTCTATGTCAAGGTGGATGACGATGTACATGTTAATATAGGTAAAACCGTAGGGTTATATGAACCCACTTCACTGATATTGCTTACTATCATAAGTATGTTATATTTATAAGGTTTTTTTTTGCATAAAATACAATGCTCTTTTTCATTTGTCCCGTTTTAGTCATTGTATATTTGCTTTTGTACATTTGAATCACTATAATCATGGTTTTCTGTCCGACGTGGATCATTTGCTACCCGATATCTTCAAATTTTATAAGAAAAATAAAATAATTTTTTAATAAAATAAATTTTTTACATCAATCTAACATTTTTATTTACAAAATTCATCATTTTTGAAAGTCGGGTTTTTTAAGGTTTTTGGCTACCAAATGACGCATACAGGACACAACCATCTTTTAATGACTCGGGTGTAAGAAGTTACAATGACTAAAATGGACAAATGCAAAAATACGTTGATATATGATGCAAACAAAAAACTATTTATATAAGTCTAAAAAGCGGCAAAATATAATGCTTACGGGTCAATTCAACTCGACCCATCTATTGTACGAAAATTACTTACTATGATCCGTTACCCACCCGCCTGACCGGACCCTTATTGACAGCTACACTTGGAGCAACTTTAGCTAAGCATCGGGTGAATCCACGAGTGTACATTGGATGCATGAAGTCTGGCCCCGTACTTGCTCACAAGTAAGCCATGGCTTTTCTTGTTGCCTGATTTTTTATATTTTGGTGGGTTCAAGCATTAACCATTTTTGTTTAAAGAGGAGTGAGATATCATGAACCCGAGCACTGGAAGTTTGGTGAGGAAGGAAACAAGTATTTCAGACATGCAACTGGACAACTATATGCCATCTCAAAAGATTTAGCCACTTATATCTCAATAAACCAGTATGTGTCACTTACCCTTTTTGTAAAAATGACGAGCCTCGTTGGTGTTTCAAATCTAACTGTTGATATGTTATAGGAACGTGCTGCATAAGTATGTAAATGAGGACGTATCACTGGGATCATGGTTTATTGGACTAGATGTGGAGCATATCGACGATAGAAAGCTATGTTGTGGGACACCACCTGGTAAGGTTCTTGTACCTGTCTAGTTTTTAAGCTTGTTTATGTAGATTAAAGGTGGCAATTATGCTCAATTGGCTTATTTGTTGATAGGAAACTGGTTAAAAGTTGTCTTAGTTTGTATTTTAATGTGTAAAACCTTATAAATCATTTTCTTAGAAAATAAAAGTTACCATTTATATAATACAATCTTTTTATTATGAGATATGATACATAGACTTAATGGGAGGCCTAATGAGAGGCCTAAAAACACTTGGCAACATCTTGATGAGTTGTAAAGTAAGCGGGTCCCTATCTGCAACCATCAGGATGCTGCCAAGTGTTTTTAGGTCTCTCATTAGGCCTCCCAATTAGGTCCATTTATCATATTCCTTTTATTATATTTGTATACAACAACAACAACAACAACAAACCCAATCCCGCCGAGGCAGGGTATGGGGGAGGTAAAATGTAGACAGATCCTACCCCTACACCAGGGTAACCCTTGGTATAGAGACTGCTTCCAGAGACCTCCGCAAGTGCATGTGGCGGGTGAGATAGTAAGAAAAAGAGCATAAGACATAAAAACATATGCAAAAACGCAGACAAAGAAAGCACACCGAACAAGCAAACATAGCATAAAGGGAAGAAAGAAAACCGCGCACAAGCACACGCAAAGTAGCTGCAACAAAAAAAAAAAAAAAAAAAAAAAAAAAAAAAAACAAAAACAAAGAGCCAAGGCACACCTAAAAGCAGATCAACTAAAGGGGGGAGCACAGAGCAAAGCAAAACAGCACACGGGCCAAAGCTAAGGCAAAAACAGGAAGCACCTAAACCAAAACGCAAGGAGCAAGAAAAAGCAGGAAAACCTAAGGGGAAACAACAAAGCAACGCAAACCACGCATGGGGCCTAAAGCTACGGCAAAGCAAAGAAGCAAAGAAGAGGCCACAAACCAAAAAACGCAAGGGCAATGCAAAAGGAACTAAAAAGCTAAACACCAAAAAACAACCTACAAACACAGAACTACCTGCAAATCCTAATTCTATCCCTCCACCCCCTTCCTTCGAGATCATGTCCTGGTCAAACGAAGCTCCATCATGTCTTGCTTAAGTCTATCCCCCACCTGAGATTGGTCTACCCCTCCTTCTCACACCATCACCACACGTGCTTTGACCTTGTAACTGGCGCTGACTGTGGGCTTCCTCTGACATGACCAGAACCACCTCAGCCTTCCTTCTCTCATTTTCGAAATAATATTCCCGATCTCAAGTTTTGCTCTAAAACTCCGTTCGGATCATGTCACGCAGGTTTTCCCCAAGTCCATCTTAGCATCCTCAGTTCTGCCACCTCTACCCTATTAGCATGAGCCTTTGATATGGGCCAACATTCAGAGCCGTACAAATAGCAGGTCTAATCAATGCCACCTTTATGAATTTTCCCCTAAGCTTTAAGGAATGTTCCTGTCACAAAGAACTCTACGCGCCCCCACCTCGCCCACCCCCTCTAATCGGTGGTTACGTCCTCATCTATCCTCCCTGATTTGTGTACAATCGATCCCAGGTATCTAAAAGACTCCTTGGGTGGCAGGATATGGTCACCGATATGAATATCAATTTGTTCGTGGTGGCCTGTCTCGATCCTCCCAAAATCACATCTCAAGTATTCAGTCTTCTCTCTGCTCACCCGAAGACCATTGTCTTCAAGAGCCTCCCTCCAGTGCTCAAGTCTGGTGTTTAACCCTTCCGCGGATTCTGCCACCAACACAATGTCATCTGCAAAGATCATGCTCCACGGGATGCCCTCTTGTACCCCTCGAGATAACTCATCTATGATCAAGGCGAATAGGTAGGACTATTTGCGGATCCCTGGTGGAGCCCAACTTCCACAGGGAAAAACTCTGAGATCCCCACATGGACCGTACACAGTCTTAGCTCCCTCGTCATATCCCTAATAACTCTCACATATCTCTTGGGTTCCTCTGTCGATAAAAGTTCTCCTCAACTCATCGCGCGGTACCTATCATAAGCCTTTTCAAGATCAGGAACCCATATGCAAGTCCTTTTGTCTTTCTCTATACTTCTCCATGAGGTTCTTGAGAAGGTGAATAGCTTCAATCGAGGACCTTCCCCTGGCAAAAACCAAATTGGTTCTCGGACACCCTCGTCTCCCTTCTCAACCTTCTCTCAATAACTCTCTCCCACAGCTTCATGGTGTGGCTGAGAAGCTTAATGCCCCTATAGTTGCTACACTCTTGTACATCCCCCCTTATTCTTGTAGACGGGGATGACTTCACTGAGTCTCCATTCTTCTGGCATCTTATCCCCGGAAAAGATCTTGTTGAAGAGGCAGGTTAACCAATCTAACGCCCTATCTCCCAGACACCTCCAAGCTTCTATGGAGATTTGGTCCGGCCCTACCGCTTTGTTTCTTCCCATCTTCTGTAGTGCAATCTTCACTTCTGGTTGACTAATCCTCGAATAGTAGCACTCTGTTCGTTGGCTAAGGTTCTCTTGTACCGCGCTGCCTTCAGTACTTCCTTAGTTGTAAAGAGAAGAGAAGTACTCTCCCCATCTCTTCCTAATATCCTCTACGTTCACGATGGTCCGTCCTCCTTCATCTTTGATATACTTTACGCATCCCAAGTCCCTCATTCTCTCTCGGGCTTTAGCGATCCTGTAAATATCGTTAGCCCACTCTTTGGAGTCCAATCTCTTATACATATCCTCGTACGCCTTGTCCTTTGCCTGGGCTACTGCCTTTTTCGCTTCTCTTTTAGCTACTTTATACCTCTCTTCTGCCGAGGAAATGTCAGCTTGTCGACCTTCTCGGCACAGAACAAGCTCTCTGAACCTAGATTGCTTCTCCGCGACTTTGGATTGCACTTCCTCGCAGAACCACCAAGATTCCCTGTTGCCCTGTTGGGGCCTCGCTCCCCCTCTAGCCACCCCGAGGGAATCCTTAGCAGCGTCTTTGATAATGCCGGCAAGAGTGTTCCACAACTGGTCCGCGTCTCTAGCAGCCCAGTCATCCGACTGAGTAGCGAGTCCCTCTGAGACTTTCACTCTAAACGCCTCTGCCACCTCACCGTTCAAATTCTTCCAAAGAATCCTCGGCGGCCCGGTCACTACTCTCCTCGGTTGTTGCCTCTCGAAAAGCACTTCAACTGCTACCAATTTGTATTGGGATGAGCATGTCTCGCCTGCAGTCCCTGCATGATCTAAGATCACTTCTTCGCACCAGCAGATAATCAATCTGGGTGTTGTGACCCCCACTCCTGAAGGTGATCAAGTGGACATCCCTCTTCTTGAAGAAAGAGTTCGCTACTACCAAGTCGTGAGCGGTAGCAAACTCTAAAATTGATCGACCTTCGTCGTTCCTAACTCCGAAGCCAAACCCTCCGTGAATCTCCTCGTAACCATCTGCTTCCGCTCCAATGTGGCCGTTCAAGTCACCACCTATAAACAAACGGCGGTCTGACGGACACTCCCTAACGAGCTCATCGAGAGCGTCCCAGAAGCTCTTCTTCTCTGCTTCACTCCGGCCCACCTGTGGTGCGTATGCGCTGATAATGTTGACGGTCTCCCCGTCAATAACCAAAGTAATCGCCATGATCCTATCGCTACTCCGGGTCACTTGCACTACATTATCTTTAAGCCCTGCCGCCAAAAGAACACCAACTCCGTTTCTCGCGGACCTAGAGCCCGAGTACCATAGCTTGAAGCCATTAACCTCCCTCGTGCTGGAGCCCTTCCATTTAGTCTCCTGGAAGCACGCTATATCAACTTTATGTCTCCTCAACACATCCGCGAGCTCAAAGAGCTTACCGGTTAAAGACCCAACGTTCCAACTACCCACCCTAATCCTACGCGCAGACGCTACCCTAGCAGGTCAACCAGTTTACAGGTCAACCAGATACTTACAAATGGGTAGAATGATAATAGCTTATAAGGAAACGGGTCAAAATTGGATCAAACTATATATTTAAAGCAAAAAACCTGAACCAGACCATCCGTTTTGGCACCTTTAATGTTGACCATTGTATGAGTGCAGATTGCGAGTGGAAGGCTCAAGCAGGGAACATTTGTGTGGCTTCTTTCGACTGGACTTGCAGTGGGATTTGCAGGTCAGCTGATCGGATCAAAGAGGTTCACCGACGGTGTGGGGAAGGGGAAGATGCTCTTTGGAGTGCATCATTCTGATCACAGTGTCAATTTTTTATATACAGAAAAAATGTGTGGGCCCTCACACATATGTACTTGTGACTTATGTACTTACACGCACTCGAAAGAGAGGATACGATGCTGAGTCGGATGGTTAGTTGGCTATAGGGTGCTGCTCTATTTTAGGTGAAGAGAAGTACCCATGTTTTTGCATTTGATATCGGTAGATGGTAAATAACTAAATATTTTTTTTGGTAGTATGACAATAAGCTTTTCATACATACTAGAAGCTGTATGCATCTTGCATGCCTTGTAATCCATTTATTTAGCACATATGTGTAATTTTCAATAATCTGTAGGTTACCTGAAGATGTGTTATCGGATATGTTTGTTTGAAACAAAGTTATATCAAGATGGAATGAAACAGAGCAAAAGATGTGACACCATGTTTAGTTTCTTGATAAAAATCTTACCGGAAATAAAACCAGTTTGATATGATGTTGTCTTAAAGAGAGCCTCACTTGGACCGAGTAAATCTTATACAGGTGCTTGAGCGGTGAAGGCTTGAGATTCTTCAAATGAAGCTTCAAAGTTGTATAACGACAGTTTCTATATCCTCAGGGTCTCTTGCCTTAATTAGATCCGTGTAGCCCGGTGGTTCCCGATTTCATGAGCTCACGGGTTATTTACGGAGCCCTGAAAAGTTAGCTCGGATGACATTTATCTACTAAAAAAAGTAATAAAAGTAGAAAACGAATAAACATTCTCCTAAGATAAATGACTAAAGGTCTGTCTATGCTGAAACATCGTATTATTTGTTTATAACATCATAGAGCGCCGAAGGGGGAGGTTTCTAAAGAACCTACAATGGTTTACTTGAATGAAATGACCAAATCATCAGTTAAGAAAGAGTTTGCCAAATGATGTCAAAATTTAATACGACTTATTTTTTATCATTGGTGAACAAAATCTATGAACAAATTATTCTCCAAATTATCGTCTATATTTCTTATTAGAGATCTCTCAAAATAATGGTCGCTTTCATTTTTAATTAAAATCTCGAGAATTTAGAGCATTCCCAATGTTAACGCCCCAACGGGCGTTAACCCCCCAAACAACGCCCGTTATTGCGTTATACCCTTGGAAGTGCACCCTATTTCACGCGTTAATCCCTGGGCGTTACAAGGGTAACGCGCGTATGGTTTAAAAAAAAAAAAAAAAAAAAAAAAATTCATTTCACCCCCTAAACCATTTCAAATAAATTTTTACTTACACCCCCTCAACCTATTCAAATTCAAATTTAAATTATACTGGTCAATTCTGGGCGGATAAATTCAAATTCAAATTTGAAATTTAAAAATCAAATATGAGCGGGATTTATTTAATTTCAAAATCAACTCTGCTGCTATATATACAACTCTACCAAAGTTGTTTAAACACACAACACACCAAGTTACACACACAACTCTACCACCAAAAATGTCTCGCAAAGATTTTTCTCAGCATTCTCAAGTCCAGAAAATTGCCGGAACCACTTTCCAACTCTACAGAACCTGAAGTTTATCAACACCACCGAAATGTCTTTCCGGTGGGTTTTGAAAACATCCCGTACCTCCCAATTGTTCCTACCCCCCTTTGAACAGTCCCATGTGGATTTTCAAAACCACCTCAGCGGTTAAGTGAGGCTTCCCTCCGCAACTAGAACAAGATGAAGAAAACGTTAGGAGATTATGGGAAGACCATGCACGTGAAGTTTGCTCGCCGGAGCAAGAAACACGTGAAGCTCCTTACCTCCAAGACAACTATTCGACATAATGGAGAGTCGATACTTTACGGGAGTTTAATTCTCCGGCAACCAGTTCTGAGTGTTGGGACTCAGGTGATTCGTTTTTTTTAAGTTTTAGTAGTTTTATTTCGTCAGTATGCTTGTATCTTTAATTTTTAATGTAATTCGTTTTTAACGTTTAATGTACTTGGTGTTTAAATGTTATATGTGATATGTGTTTTAATAAATGAGTGTTTGTTTTAGTTTAGGGGTTGAAATTGAAAATATGAAATGTTATTGACGTTATTGGGATGTTATGGTTGTAGGTGTTTTTTTGGGATGTTAATGTTAAATGTTAAAGCTGATGTGACGCTGACGTGGACGGTGTTATTGGTGTTATAGTGTTAGGATTGAGAATGCTCTTAATGGGTGAATATTTCATTTGAATATTTTAAAATTAAAATGGCCATACTTTTATTAAATTATGTGATTTTTATTTTTTGACAATAATTTTGAGACATAGAGAGTATATTTTACTAATAAAATAAAAGATTATTGAACTAAAATATAAAAAACCTTTAAGAGTATTTTCCAATTTATTTAGGCGGGTTCCAGTAATATACAACGATCGACTATGTCGATCGATTGTATATCGATCTCCTTTATGCGTATACTCAATCGTGGGTAGCTTTTTATCTATGTTGGTCGTCTACACGATCTAATGAGAAATGTGGTTTGTGTGTGTATTTAATGAATATAAAAGGTATATTTGTAGGGTATGTTTTTTGTAGTGTGATCGTTTTATTGGGGCATCCAATCGACTGAAGATGCTGGAGAGAGAAGTGGCAAGAAAAATAGGAAGGATTGACCTCTTTAATGGGCAGCGTTACAACTCCTCTCTCTCTCACATGAAATTGTGTGTAAGTGGATAAGCTGACTTGCGTGGGCCCAAAGCAAACGACACCGTATTAGAAAACGTAACAAACTAGAAGAATAAAAAAATCAAAACTATATATAAACACAATATCGCTATAAAAAGTATCACAATCAAAACCCTAATTTTCAATTGATCGATCAATCATGGCCAAAAGCTCATTCAAATTGGAACATCCACTAGGTTTAATTCAACTAACCGTATTTTCTTTTTGATTTGATTGTATGTGTTATTGATCGGTTAGCTCTACTGATTATGATTTTGTGTTATTAGGGCTTGCGTAGTCAAAAAGTAATCTGGTTAATTTTGGGTATTTGATATGATCTGTTGATTACATTGATTTTGTTAGTTTTTAGGCATTGGATACTATTTTGATCATGATCTGATAGTTGTCTATCTAAGATGATTTTTAAGAGTGGTAGTCCTAAGCTAATTTGGAAGTTTTTAAGAATGGTGTTGTTTCTATTGAAACTTGGACATGCTTTTCGTAACTAATATGAACTAAATGTTGTTGTGTGTAAAAGTTTATGGTCACTTTGTGAAAACAAGTCGTAATTGGTTTAGTTATAATGTGATCTCTAAGGTTTCGTAAAGCGTTAGCAGGTTTTTGCGGTATTTTATAGAATTGTGAGATGGACCTTTTAAAGAACTGCACTTGAGACCACTTTTAGCTAATTTAGTTAGAATCTTGACTGTTGGAAATTAATATGAACCAGATATCTCTCTTTATGAAACGCCTAAACTTGGGACTTGGTGCGATTAAGCATATGAATTCTCTTTAGCTAGTTTGATTGAACTTTTAGGCTTTTTTTATTTTTTTGGATTTGACTTGTGGATACTAATTTGAACTAAATTTAATCTTTGCAAACGTTATTGACTTTTCATTTTACATTTTTAACTTACGACGTGTGCTAATTTTCTTTAGAGAGGCGACAAGCTGAGGCTGCTCGTATCAGGGAGAAGTATCCCGACAGAATTCCGGTACTAAAAGATCCGCAGTTATGTTTTAGTTTTGATCATGCCCGCATTGCTTTTGTTATTTATACAGTTATACCCTGTTTTAACAGGTTATTGTGGAGAAGGCTGAGAGAACCGACATACCTGACATTGACAAGAAAAAGTTAGTTTGCTTTTAATTATATACTTTATGAATTGCATATGAATTGTACTTGTTCTATATTTCATTCTCTGTTGGGCTTCTAGTTGTTTAATAACTGAATTCGTTAGGGGATAACAGTATGTCTCTAGTATTTGATGGACCAGCATATGTTTAGTTTTCTCATTCATTACCTTCATTCAAAAAGTTTTTTTGGCCATTAAACCGCTGCTATTAGCTGTCTACAAATATAATGTTTCAGTTTTGCATATTTAATTGCTTAATCGGCAATGGTTATGTTGGAAAAAGAGAATATTTTTCTCAAAAAGGTTAAAGTAATGCGTAAATGTTTTTGAATCTAACTGATATGTATTGTATTCAGATATCTGGTTCCTGCTGATCTGACAGTTGGACAGTTTGTGTATGTTGTGAGAAAGAGGATTAAGCTGAGTGCGGAAAAGGCCATCTTTATCTTTGTCAAGAACATCCTGCCACCTACTGGTATGAATAAGTTTTAAAGTTTTAATTGATATTTAAGAGCTTGGGTATGTGTTCTGATACGCATGCATGTTTTTTTGCTGTTTGCAACTGTAGCTGCAATGATGTCTGTTATATACGAAGAGAAAAAAGACGAAGATGGTTTTCTTTACATGACTTACAGTGGGGAGTATACGTTTGGACTACTTTGACGTGGATGATGGTTTATGGTTCATGGATGTGAATACAGCGCAAGAAGACACGAATATGTACATTCCTATGGTCTCTTTTATTAGCTCAAAACTGTTATTCGCATTTATCATTTGTCTTGATTTGGCTGTTTCACGTTGAAATGTTGGAACCTTTAGTAGTATGAATGAACGGTGTTTGCTGCTTACTATGGATTGCTGTGTTTGGTGTTTTTGAATTGCTGTGGTGTGTCTGCACTTTGTTTTGCTGGAATGTCTGGTTGGTTTATCGATATAGCTTTTTGAGCAGACCACCCCTTTAAGTTATGTCCGAATCTGTGCATCACTCATGCTGCTGGTTTTAATTGATATTACATGGGATTTTATTCCCGAGAAAAAGCAGGTTTTTTTTTCAAGTCATTCTGGTCATTATTCTTGCATTAAAAAGTAGAGGTGTTTGCATGTTTTGGAATAATTGGTTGATCAAATAATAAGGTTTATTCCAATTGCAAAGTGGTTTCTTTCCTAAACAGTAAATTATTTGGCAAGCTGTTCATATGGGTGACAATTCATATTAAAACGTTAAATCATAACACAAACACGTTTCGAAGGGTTGTGAATGTCAATCCAAACATGACCCTCATATTAAACGAGTTACCCATGTCGACAACTCATATAAACCATAACCCATTTATCACTATGTTGATGTTAAGGGTGCGTTTGGTTGACCACTATGGGAATGAGACTATCACTATTAAAGTTATTAAAGGTGTTTGTTTAATATGAGAGGGCCCCACTATGGTAATGAATATGTAATTTCACCTATATATATCAAAACTGGTATGGATCTTTCATAGATGAGGGTTATCACTACCCATGTCATTTGCGGATACCAACGCACCCTTAAGTAGTGTTCTTGTTATGGGTGAGATTTTTTCATTGATGATCTAACAAATTCGGACATTTTTTTTGTCAAAAACAAACTTGTTATGAGTCAGATTGAGACATGTCTGCTACATATTCAAAGCCTATTAATAAACAAACACTATTTTGAGACCTGTTTCGGATGCCCTTTGTCCTACAAAAACAATCTCAAAGCTAATTAAGTCACATCTATTACAAGAAATTGCGATATAGCACTAAAATTATTACTAGTCGAGTATTCGTGCGTTGCGATGGCTAGGAAGCAACAACCAGATTTATATTGAAGATTTTATGACTTGCGTTTACTTTTTGCCCTTTCAGACCCGGTGGTGTACATGATGCTTTCTTCTTATCACTATGAATTTTGGCTCAAGGGGATTATCAAACAGTTTAATTTGAACATAGTATTTTTGCTCTAATCATTATTTGAACAAGTTAGTCTGACTGAATGCATTTGGTTAATTATTATCATGGGCATGGGCTCATTGGATTTTAGGTTAGCTGGCGTGGTTCCACTTATGCCTTAATCATATAAACAAACCAGAGTTAGTAACATTGTGTACATTCAACTTTGGTCATGTTTATCTAAAGGCGAAATGTTCATTATCTGATGACATATGGGCGGAATCCGCCCTATAAACATACACTTGCCTCTCACAAGGCATAATACGCCCCAGTGAGACGGGCAATACCACGACTGGCACAAGGGCATCCGTTCCAACCGAGTTGTAATACTTGCAAAGGCGGAACGGGGAATCAGTAAAGCAAAAGGGAAGCTTGGAGGACCTTATTTGTGGCTGGTATAGAATCGTAGACAGGGTTGGACACTCCTAGACCATACCCTCATAAAGATGAGTAGGCTCCAAGTCACTAACCACGTGACTTGCCCGAGAAGGTAGGGAATATATTATGGTAAGGGAGTGTAGACCAAACCTTTCCATATATGGATAAAAGGACGGGTCCTTGCGGAGGTGCGATTCCCAAGGGCGGTGGAAGGTCATGCATACGAACAAGAAAGCTTGGATACCAAGGGACAAGTTATCAAGCTCAAGGTAATCACGCTATTAAGCATCAAATAATCGCATGGCCTGCCACCCGTGATCCGGGGAAAACGACAAGAATACTTCCCTATAAATACCAAGTCCCAGATTGTTCCAAGAGAGGTTCTAACACATACTTATATACACATATTGCTCTCTTGATTCTTAATTATTCCTCCAAAACAAATACTTACACTCGCACCCGAAGTTAATCGTGGGATATCCCTCCAGCGGCGAGTAGGGGTGTCAAAAAGGCCGACCCGACTTGCTCTCTTGATTCTTAATTATTCCTCCAAAACAAATACTTACACTCGCACCCGAAGTTAATCGTGGGATATCCCTCCAGCGGCGAGTAGGGGTGTCAAAAAGGCCGACCCGACCCGAACCCGAATTAGACTATTCGGGTCGGGTCAATCGGGTCCAAATTTATATTCGGGTAAACCCGACTAACCCGAGTTTTAAATAGGGTCGGGTTCGGGTCTAATATATGTTTATTATTCGGGTTCGGGTCAACCCGAATGACCCGAATTTGATTTTTTTTTCTTTCTGATTTTATATGTAAACTAAGGCCCATATTATAGTTAGGAAATTAGTAGCCCATATCCTACCCAATATCTATATTGCACCGAGTACTTGACCAGTTGACCACATATATTTACATAATTACGTTACATACACATTCAAAGTTAGAAACAAACTAACCTTTCAATTCCAAAAGAACAATGACCAGTTCCAATTTCAAAGACCACTTCATATAAGATGCTGGTTTTTAGTGCCTTGGATTAGTGATAATTATCGGGCGTATGTCTTTCATCATTAAAAGGATGGGTCCTGACTCATGAAAGATGGGACTAACCTGTTTTAGCAAATGTTAAGGCTAACTAGCGATAGACAATTAGGCAGCAGCAACAAGCTGTTGAGGTGAAGCGGAATAAAAGTGATGAATGAGTGGACATAACTACAAGAAAACCAGTCGACAAAATATGGTATACCATTTCTTTAGCAGCTTGTACATCAAAGATTGAGGGATGATGTTATCTGTCGAGCTAAACCTGTATCTTTCAAGTATTTAGATGTGCATTCTGAAATTGATTATCATTACTAAAAGAATTATAACTACAATATCAGAATATAAAGTGTCTTAAACTCACTTCCTATTAGCTTCTCCAAAAACCAAATACGACTAATTTGAGCCTGCTAATCAGAAAAAATATAATCACTATTTTATCAAGGTTTCAGATCTACTTATTTTTGTTTTCACGAGATGGAGCAACTATATCCAATTCGTTCAAAACTTGAACCAAAGAGTAAAAAGCTACTTTCATTAATCAATGCTTCCATCAATACTGTAAGCAATAATCAACAAATATCCTAAGATTATTCTGTAATAATTGTTGGAATCTTACAGTAATGTATCAAATTTTGGTGTACCTGATACAGAGCCATACAAACATAACTAGAAGAAATTAAACAACCAATAGGGCTAATAGTATGTAGTTGAATCACATAGTTAAAAAATCAAGCAAACATCAATTAAAGTCATATATATGCAAAAGCCATAACATACAATCACGATTATAATATCAGATGTCAGAATTCTTAAAAAATAATACTAGTATACTACTTCTTTTTAGCAGCTTTTACATAATGCAAAATACACATCTGAGTATATCAATTTTCTTTAAAAAATGTATAATTCTTAAACAGCCTTGACCCGAACCCGACTTGACCCTACCCGAATTGACCCGAACCCGAGTAACCCGAGTCCTAAACAAGGTCGGGTTCGGGTATGTTTTTTTTACCCTTGACCCGAGTTGACCCGAACCCGACCGGGTCAACCCGGATGACACCCCTAGCGGTGAGACTTCCCTCCCACAGTAAGACTAACGTTTATTTATTTATTATTATTTATTATTATTATTATTATTATTATTTTTATTATTATAAAAAAGCTACTATCAAGGTGCTAGAAGCCAAAGAGTACAATACAAGACTAGAAATAAAGAGAAACTACACTTTCTAGAATCTTCTCGAGGCTTTAAATGCGAGGACTACAAAAAGTATGAAAAAACTCTTCCCACTTACAATAAAAGCGAGAGAAGAGAAAAATCCCCACACATGGAGGCCGAGCCGCCGGTTTTCACTCCGGAGTGTTTTGATGTAGACCCAAACAAGCCCCGGAGAAAATAAACAACAAAAAGAAATAGAAACAAAAAAAGCAAACAATCTCGAGATGCGTGAAACTCCCGACATCAATCAACATAAACTCGTAAGCAGCAAATGATTTTTTAGCCATTCTAACCAATTACACGACATGTGACCCCTATGAAAAACCCAAGAATAAGAAGATGAACATGCATTATCAAGAATATCACTTTTTCTCATCGGATGCGGACAAAAAGTGATGTTGTTGCGATACCTCCATATCCACCAAAATGAAGATGCAAAGATAACTGATAACTGGCGAAACTTTTCTTTTGGAGCATCCACACACTAAACCAATCTTTCCATTGCTCATGAGACGTAAATGAAGGAAAAGGAATATCACACCAATTACAAACGAGCATCCAAACATCCCTAGCAAAACCAGATTCAAAGAAAATGTTGCAAGAAGAACATGATATCGTAGGAATGTCAAAATACTCGAGCCGAGAGAATCAAACGATGAGGCAACCGATCCAAAGAAAGTCTCCATAATATTAACTTTACGTGGGAGAGTTTTATCCTAAGTAGTAGAATGCACCAAGGAAGGGAGATTCGTAGAGTCGATGAGACGACGTGTTTCCCATCCTAAGTAGTCGAATGCACCAAGGAAGGGAAAATCGTAGAGTCGATGAGACGATGTGTTTCCTAGACAGAAAAGACACCGTCATTAGCCAACGTCCAAACACAAGAGTCTTCTACCACATTAGTATCAATATGACTTATTTCTAGAAGTAAGTCTCTCAAATAAGCCATGTTACGAACACCAATATCAGTTTAGACAAATTCCAATTCCACAACCTGTTAACAATATGATCAATGATTAAACAATCTTTATCTTGCTCCAATCTATAAAGCTGTTATACTCAATATGAAGAGGAGAATCACCAGCCCATATGTCTTTCCAAAAACGGATGTGGGTGCCACATCCCTCCTTGAAAAGAATGGAACTAATTAAGTGGAATAATACCCCCCGAATGAAGAAATTTGGACGTACCAACTATCCTAGCCCACATACCATTAAACTTACAACCTTGATTATCCAAACCACCCTCTTGCCCCATACAACGACTTAATGACTTTAACCGAAAAAGCATTTGGGAAAGAAAACATCCTCCAACACCACTTCTGAAAGAGGGCTAGGTTGAAAGACTTAAGACTACCAATGTTCAGGCCTCCTTTATCAAAGGAAGAAAGGACGTTAGTCCATTTAACCCTCAAGCTAGGTTTTTGGTGTCTTGAGAGCCACCCCAAAAAAAATCTAGCACGATTCCTTTCCAAGGAATTCAAAATAAGCTCAGGAGCTTTAAAAATCGAAAGGTAGTACATACCAAGACTACCTAAAACCGCTTTGATAAGAGTGAGGCGACCTCCTATAGATAAAAGATTGGCTTTCAATTGGAAACGATCCACCAAAGATTGCCAGCTGATATGAGATTCATGTTAGACCCAATCGAAACACCAAGATACGTAAAGGGAAAGGATCCCGGAGCACAACCAGTACTACTAGCCATAGCAGCAACTACGTCATTAGAAACTCCAGTACCATAAATGTTGGATTTGTGAATGTTAATTCTACACATCATTGAGAAAAAGCGACGAACCATCTGTCGATTGTAGAAGTGTACTAATACGGCTAAATTATGTATCATCATTATCCATCTTACCTTTTGTTGGTATAAAAAATCTACTAAGTTGACATTCTTTATTTGTTCAAGTTTTAATGAGTGTATTCAAGAACCGATAGGTTAATGGGTACGTAACTAGTTTAGGATTATTTCAAAGGGTTGATCCTGATCTTAAATAAAAAAAAGACCCGACCAATTAATCTGTTGTTATTTTGATGGTTAAACTTTAACCTCTCAATCGAATAACTTTAGCTCATATAAAATTATGTCACCCATATAATGTATACCTGTAATTAAATTTGAATCAATTTAAAAGGAATCATTAAAGCCAAATAAATAAAAAGAGCAAGGCTGGATCAAGTGACATCCTTGCCTTTGGAGAAAGAGGTCAAGGGTTCGATCCTCACCCTTTGTAAGGCCGGAGGTCCTTTTCTAACGTTTGTAGAACGAGTAGTCTCTACCTGCGTAGAAATCTACGCCTAACCTCTCCCATACACTGTGAAAGACACTATTAAGACCCATAACCCGTAGATACGGTATTGAAAGTTACTTAGCTTTACTATTAAAGCCAATTAAACACAAAAAAATTTATTCAATAAACTTATTGGTATGTCTTAGGTCACTTGAAGCTTCACGTTATTATATAGATATTCTAACGTGGGGATCACGTGGTTATGAAATTGTATATGTTTCAACGCCTTTTGGCTTCTCACCTTTTTTAAACAATTGTTTTATCACATAATTTTATAAAAACCAAACTATATTTAGTAACCTAGCTAAATTGATGATGAATAAGGAATGCCGTATATCTTTTTAAATTCAAACATTGTTGTTGCGTTTCTACATAACGTGAAGATAAAGACTTTACTATATCTACTACAAAATCGTAAAAAGCATAAAGAAAACATTGAATATGCAAGTTTACTATCAGAATTTGCTTGTGTCGATCGGTGTAAAATTATTATACTTTGTTAAGAAAAGTCTACATATATAGATTAAACGTACTCCAGGGTATTATTTGTTTTCTTATAGATATAACTTAATTTAATCCAAATTAAAACGTTTGTTCTGCACAATTATTAACATTATTGTTCTATTTTAGATATATGTTATGGTTTCCACGAAGAACCCACTCCTTTATATTCAGTTTCATATTAATATGTTTCCCAAAGTACAAAAGGTAAGGCGACCCCTGAGTATGATATATACATAAGTCTATAAATCCATACTAAATACATTCTACCTTGGTTGTCGATCTTTGTTATTGTTAAATCTCTTTTTGCAACTTCATTTCCAAAATGCCACAATCAACTAAATCGAAGCTGGCCAGGGCCAAAACAATCGTTACCACGGTCGGGTCCATTTTGCTGCAACAGCGATGGTGGTTCGTAGCGTGGCTCGTGATTTCTTGCCTCCTGAGTTCCAAGAATACCTTTATTCCGGCTTCACAAAATTCATCAATAAATTTTCCACGGACTTAACCATGGTCATACACGAAATGGACGGATTAAACATGAACGAGATATACAATGCAACAGAAGTCTACCTTGCTTCTCGAATCTCTATTGAGATTCGACGTCTTAAGGTCACCAAAATTTCTAACGATGAAATCATCAATGTTGCAATGGAAATCGACCAAGAGTTTATTGATACTTACAATGGTATCAAATTTAGATGGTGTTTGATTTCTAAAACATCTCCAATGAGAGAACAATCTAGTAATCAGAATGATATGATCGAATCACGATCATTTGAGCTTACGTTCCATCAGAAATACAAAGATCTCTCATTGAATGACTACTTGCCATTTATACTTAACTACTCGAAAACAAGGAAACAACAAGACAAAAGTGTGAAGATATTCACCGTGGATGATTCAAATTACCCAACATCCTGGACATCAGCGAATCTAGACCATCCATCGAACTTTGCCACGATGGCAATGGATGGCGATGTGAAGGAGAATCTGATTAAGGATTTGGATAGGTTTGTTGCGAGGAGAGGGTATTATAGGAAAATAGGAAAGGCATGGAAGAGAGGTTATTTGTTGTACGGTCCGCCTGGGACAGGGAAATCAAGTTTGATCGCAGCTATGGCAAATTACTTGAACTTTGACATATATGACTTGGAGTTGACTGAAGTTAGTTCAAACTCCCAGCTGCGGAGGTTGTTGTTGGCAACGGAAAACCGTTCAATACTAGTTGTGGAGGATATTGATTGCTCCGCGCAGTTGCATGATCGTGATGCAATAGAGGAGGCCAAAGCTCTAGCCCTAGAAAATCAACAACTTGGTAACGTCGATCTCGTGCAAAAGGTTCGTGATTCCTATTTTGTATTTCCTAAATGAATAATTTATCTTTCTAAACTTTTTAGTATTCATGTGTAAGCTCCAAGTCGCGATTAAAAATAATTTACACAAAAAATTCTAAATTTTTGGATAGTTCTCTAAGAATATCAATGGGCCTGTATATGTTATTTCGTTATTGTTGTAAATGACAACCGTGTTTATACTATAATATAATCTGACTACAATTTTTTGGGTCAGATGACGCTGTCCGGGTTTCTTAATTTTGTCGATGGATTATGGTCAAGTTGTGGCGACGAAAGGATCATCATATTCACTACTAACAAGAAAGACAAACTTGATCCGGCCCTTCTTCGTCCTGGGCGTATGGACGTTCATGTCCACATGTCATATTGCACCCCAAGTGGTTTCCGCTTGCTAGTCTCCAACTATTTCAATGTTGACAAACATAGTCTATTTGATAAAATCGAGGATTTGATTCGAGAGGCAGAGATTACGCCGGCTGAAGTAGCAGAGCAACTACTCAAGAATGATGACCCTGACATCGCTCTACGTGGTCTCATTGAGTTTTTGGTAGTGAAGAGGACAAAGGAAAAAGAAAAATCGGCAGCAAAAGGGATGGAACAAAGACTAGATGATGAATTGGCTAAAGAACAGAATGAAAATAATCCGAAAGACTGAATATGTGTTATCCAATGAATTTCGGTGGTTGTTACAATAATCTTCAGACTACTTGTAATTGTAATGGCCATTTATTAGCCAAATAGTATACTGAGCTTACCTTTACCATGATTTTTAAGGCTAGCGAGTACCAACATAGTTTTAACGGCAAATCCGAGTTTTCTTTTATCAAAATAACTAATGGGAAGCTAGATTTTACAATGCATGAAACAGTCAAATGTCAATTACAGGTTTTTAACACAAAACTCGAGGTTTCCTACAACATATGCGTGATCTCCATATATATATGCATCGTCCCAAACAGCACCCAAATCCCACTCCAACGATTCCAGAGATCGTCAAACTTCATAGATTTCGGGTTTTATTTATCTTTCTTTGTAATGATACAAGTTTATTTATCAATTAGCTAGTACTTATAACCATGCAAGTTTATCTATCTCCAACTTCGCACTTATGAAGCTGCTGGCTTTATTTAATAAGTTAAACTGTTAAAGACGTTGATGCCAAATAAATGTCTCAACTGTTGCAATCTTATTATCTCATGGCCTATGTTAAAACCAGGTGGACTGTGGACACAGTTTTTGATATGATGTTTCGATCTTGGCAGCACGCTGCTTGCAATTGAACACTACCTGTTTTACCCCAAAACAACATAACCTACTGTTTTATTGATTATTGTTGGTAACTGATGAGATGCATTTTTATAGTAAATATATTTCGGTTTCATCTACCAGATATTATACTATGCTTTATCCTCATTTTACTTTTGTTTTGGCTTAGTTCCATTCATATTTGGTTTCTAGGTTGATATTGATACATTTGGGTGATGGCCGGGAACATCTTTCGTACTTGTTTAAGTGAAGATTGTAAGAATGGTGTAGTGGATGCACATACCTGCTGATCTGACAGTTGTGACAGTTATGTTGAGAAAGAGGATTAAGCTAAGTGCGGAAAAGGCAATGATCCCGCTTCTGTTAATCGGCTTGATTATGGAATTCGGGATGGTGTTTATTTTGTATTAATTGTTTTGTTGTTGTAGTTGTATATTGATGGTTTCTAAAAAAAATTCCATTTGATATTTGATGCGGGCCTAAGCGTTGAAGAACGGGTCATTTTGTTTCTGAAGGCCTAAGATCGTGTGACAAAATGGGCCACACTAAAATTAGCAAACTTAGGCTACAGGGCTCCGTTTCAAGCCCATAAACAATCAAATCGAAGCTTGCGATGAGGAGAACGTCGTGGTAAACGCCTATGGCGGTTTACGGAACTTCCAGGCCCCAAAACGCTCTATTTTATGAGTTATTGGTATTTTTATGTTTTTTTCTAGCTCGTTGGACTTTGTTTGTGGGCTAGTGCTCGACCCATTTCTCTTAGGCCCATTTCGAGTTTCTAAGGCATATTTAATGATTGTATTGTGATCCTAGCTGATCAGTTCCAAAGTATATGACATTTCAATTTTATCTCTTTTCTCAATTTGGAGTAGAAAATTTTGATTATTCGTATTAAGTGAATCAACGATAAAGTGGGTGGGGTGGGCTGTGGTGGGTTTTGCAACGTTTTACAATATATATATATATATATATATATATATATATATATATATATAGAGGGTGGTTAACGTGAGATAGTGTATTATAATAGGAAGAATAGGAAGCAATTGAAGCCGTCGGATGTATCATCAAGATATTGGCTGATGAAAATAATTACAATGGCATATTTGTAATTTCTTTAATAATCGGTGGCATATATATAACTCATTTTGGACAGTTAAAACTGCCTACTATAATATTATTCATCCACTTTTGTCGTCATATCTATATTCTAATTATACCGACTTGTGTGATTTTTTTCGCATCGCTATACCATTCGTACATCGACATCATGCATCAACATCATCATTATCATCTTGCAAATACCTAAAATAATAAACAAATCTGGAATTCTCAATCGTTAATTTATTATGATTATATTAACCGTTAACCTATTCGATTCATCAAAATTGTTGATCATTAATTAATCATTTTCATGAAAAACTTTTTTTTAAATAATTTGTTAGCACAATAACTGTAATGTATTGATTTTTGCATCGATGTCTACGTCGAAACATTTCATCATGAATTTGCATCGATCATATCAAGATCATTATCATCATCGCCGAGCTCGAATTGTCATCATCGGTTTTGCATCATCGTCATCATATTTGCTTCGTCGTCTTCATCGTCACAAACTAATAGATAGAAACAATATGATACATAAAAGAAGTCATCTCCTCGATATGTTTGTATTTTGGTCTACGAGCCACAAGTCAAGAAGTGTCTCATTTTGAGGGAAAAATTAAATAAATAAAAGAAGTTAATTCATGATACAGAATATACAATCTTTGATACAAGAATGTATTACTATGATACATTAACTGGTACGTACCCACATCTAACCATCACACTTAACCAACAATATTGATAAACAAAATTATGAAAAAGTAGAAAAATACCTAACTTAAAAAACCAAAGCTAGATCTGAGATTAATATATTAAAAAACCCAGATTAAACTACGGTCACCGTTGACTTCGTAGGTGCAATCATATTACCGGTGAAACAATGTTTGAAGGTTTCCGCCATTATCGGCGACAAAAGAGAGGAACTTTTACAGTAGCACCGTGAATAGTGGTCTAAAGACGGGATCTTTTCGTCGGTAACATGGCTTGACGAATTGTCGATAAGAATGGAATCTGGAACAATTGGAACTATGGAGGCGGTTGTAGGTTATGGAGAGAAGAAAAAGGGGAAGCATAGGAAAAATTATTTGACCTGGACCTATGTAGGTGAAATAGAGAAATAAATGGAAAACTCAAATTACAAATGTGCCCTTTTTGTTTATTAAACTTTTTATTTAAACTTAAATGAATAATTTCCACATGTCAATTTTTTAGTGGCTTCCTTCACTATCTTATTTTAACAACTATCTTATATGAACCTCATTATATATATATATATATATATATATATATATATATATATATATATATATATATATTTTAAATTTATAATTTTTTTATAAATATATTGTATTGTCTTTTTATTTTAATGAAATGAATTTAATTTATTTGAAAATTTGAATAAAAAAAATAAAGCGGTAGCGGTGAGCCTCAATGAAGAGGTTGAAGTTTGTTATGAGGGAGGAGGGTTTGTTGTGGTTAGTTGTAGAGGTTTGTTATGCTGATGTGGCGCTTAGGTGGCGGTGATGAAAATGTACGATATATGTTCCACACCCAATGCTCTAAGTAGGAGGAGATTTATCTATACTACTATATAAAGCATTTAAGTTGTGGGCTCCACAAAAAATTAAGATAAGGAGCTTCAATCATTGAGTGACATGTGTCACTTCTCTAACTAAAAAATAACAAAAAAAGATGAGCTCTAACAAACTAAAATAAAGAGCTCCAATAATGGGGTGATACATGTCACTTCTATACTAATTAATCACCTTTATTTTTAAATTAAAATATCTTTTAATTCGTTTAATTTTTTTATGATCTAATTTCACCATATTTTTAAAAATTTTGTGCTTTTTAATTCAACATCCATTTTGATATATTTTTATGAGTTTTTAGTTTTTGCATTTTTAGTAGGTTTATTTTATTTTGATTCAAATTTTTATAACATTAACATTTTTTCAATCAATACAAACTTTATTTATCAAAATCATTTACTTTTGGTAAAGTGTTTGACGGGAAAGAGATTGTGAAGGTCTTTTTATATGCGGGAATAATGATGTCACGGGAAATTTACGGAAAACCCAAACAAACACATACAACTAACACATGTACATTTGGAGTGTTGTGAAATGAATTCACTAAGCGGGTAGGGAATTGCAAGAAGAGTTGAGTTAGCAATTCATTTACTATATTTATTATATAACTATATTTATCGCCGCCGCTATGCGCGGGTATCCAACTAGTATGTAATAAATTACTTTTCCACTTACTTTTACGTGTTGGTCGTAAGACTGGGTGTTAGATCATGCTTATTTTTTTACCTTTTACTGCTTTTTTCACTCTAGATAAATAACATTAAGTGGATTTGACCTGGTCTGTACGTTGTCACCGTATTTGCTTTGTCAACAAAAAGTTAATGTGGATTGCTTTAGTTGTAGTAGGCCGCATGCAAGAAACAGTTGATTACAGGTTTGACAACAAACACAACACCGAGTTTTGCCTGGACTATATGCGTGTGTATCCATGATTCCATTCTTATAAGTTATAAATATGAATCTATCCACTTTATAGCACAAACACAAATACAATATGGGTTCCTTCTGGTCTAGTATCTTCAGATGTTTCTTACGAAACACTTCTTCATCTTCTTCTTCAAAATTCACTTGCAAAGGAGATGTCTGTGTTTTAAGCCATCGTCCCAACTCCCAAACAACACGCAAATCCCGCTCCAACGATTCCATAAATTGTCAAACAACTTCTTAGACTCTGGCTTTTTACTATTCTTTCTATGTGTAAGATGAGGTACTATATATAGTGTCTTCACATCTCAGAAGTGCCTGCTTTTGTTCATTAAAAACTAGAGCTAGCAAGATGGTGGGTCAAAATGAGTCAATCTTCGTATTGGTCGAAACAGGTGGGCTGGGTTCATCCACCAATCTTTTTTCTCTATTTTATTCTTGATAAATACTACTTATTTCAGTATGATTTAAAAAGAATATTTCTACAACTAACTAAACATTTGAATGAAACAATTGGAGGGACTGTATTCTTTTATGTATTAAAAATAGACATTACTTTCAATTTCATTGACGTTTTAGCGTGTTAGCTAGTTTTTTCTTTATTTGACCCATCTGACTTTTTTGATACAAATTGCAACCCACATCGACATATTCAGAAGTAAACATGTTGATTGCCAACTCTTTTAAAAATAATTATGAGGCTTATCTGTTATTGAATAGGTGAACGAAGCCAAAAAGGTTGAGAAAGATGTCAAGGTTCTGAAAACTAAGAACAGTGATGATACAGTGTCGGACAAATCACTTGAAGCCAAACTATATGAAAAGCAAGGCAGAGGTAGTTTTTGTCCATGAACTTAAGTTACTCAACTTTAAAAATCAACTAGAACTTAAAAGTTGTATCTTATTTTTCTTTTCAGTGGATCAGCTAGAGGAATTACTAAAGCAACTAGAAAAAGAAAAAGACCTCAAGTGTGAAGAGGCTTCCAAAGAACTAAATAATGTAAGAGCACAAGTGGAATATAATAGGCGTGGTTTAGAACAAAGGGAAAGGAACGCGGAAGCTCTGGTTTCAGAGGTATAGAAATTGATTACACTACATGAATTTATAAAGGATGGAATCGAGATTGCTGATAGTTATAAGTTTTTTTATATATGATCTTTGGTTTATCCATGAATTTACCTTGTGCTATGGCAACATATTTAGGCTCAGACTTGCTAGTTTCGTACCAGCAAAGAGTGTTTCCAGCTAGAGTTGCTGCAATAGATGACTTCATTAATCCACAGGTTGAGGTTAGTAATTCTATTGATACATATGTGTTGGTCTCTCAACCATTGAGTCTTTGTCGTGGTCTAGGCGGCATTATCTTATGGATACAAGAGTGCGAATCCAGTTTTCTTATAATGATGTAGTTTATGAAACCTGTAGTTTTATATTGCAATCAATTTTCTTTTGTTTTATCTTACAGAGTTTATGGATTTTTTTTATAGATGCCTTGGAATGGCAAGAAGCCTTTTACTGCTAAGGACTAAGGAGCTGGACGACATCATGAGATCATGTATTTCAGTGTGTGGCATCTGATCATCAATCATGTTAGCATTTAGGAAAGGTTGGCATGTACTAATGTCTTTTTGTATATCTCCTTTCTCTTAGCCCAACAAAACACTTGATTGCGAAACTGGTGTTGTGATGTTTAATTAGTGGTATTTAGTATGTTTGGTAGTCTATAGGACATGTATTAGATATTTAGATTGTTGTGAAACTGATCTTGGATCTTCAATCCATTGGTTTTGGTATAGACCTTCATGGTTATGGTTATGGTTCTGTTACAGTTTTTTTTTATTACTGGTTTTGCTTGTTTTCGCTATGGAAATACAATGCAACTCATGTGACATTTAACAAAAACTGAAAAGTAGAAAAAAAATAAAAAATTCATAGAGCCATGTTTTGTAAGTAAAAAACAGGGGTCTATGCTTATTAAAAATGATTTTTTTAATCTCATAGAGCAAGGTTTTAAACTAAAAAACCGGGCTCTATTACACATCATAAAGCCCGTTTTTAAAACCGGGCTCTATGACAAGTCCTAATAGAGTCCCTCCCCTTTTGTGCCCTTATGAAAAACCGGGCTCTATTAGCCTTTTCAACCGGGCTCTATGTCCATTTTTGTAGTAGTGATATTTGCTAACGAGAAATGATAGGGGGGCCTAAACTTAGGCATAATTTTAGGCTTAAAACCAAGTGGCATCATCCTGGTGGTTGTAAAATAAGTGAGTCCCTGTCAACAGCCATTAAGATGATGCCACTTAGTTTTAGGTCTAAAATTAAGCCTAAGTTTAGGTCCCTCCATCATTTCTCTTTGCTAACTTTCTCGACCTTAGAATATATTAAATATTATGATGCCAGAAGCCCATGGATTTATTTCACAAGTTCAAGATGGTGATGAATGCCAAATAAACGTCTAGAATCTTGTAATTTTATGGACGTAAAAACATAAGGTTTTTACCTGGTCCGGCTGGCTCAGGTTGACCGACTTATCTCCGATCCATAGGCAAATACGACTTACTCCGCATGCATGTGTAGAGCTACAATACTTTTACTCGTATAACCCTAAAGTTCGAGCATAACTCGTGTACAATATTTGGTCGATCGGGCTACCAAACGATTAAAACAAATCCATACAACGATTCCATAAATAAACACAACGTAATACTCAAGGTAATCACAAGTTACATGTATGGGTTATGCTACATGTTAATGGTGTAGTTAATTATGATATACAATATTTGGCTAAATTTTAGATTTAAGT
The DNA here is from genome assembly GCA_910596185.1 of Chrysanthemum makinoi. Taxonomy (NCBI): domain Eukaryota; kingdom Viridiplantae; phylum Streptophyta; class Magnoliopsida; order Asterales; family Asteraceae; genus Chrysanthemum; species Chrysanthemum makinoi. The sequence goes on from OU343221.1 coordinate 235,748,139, forward strand.
ATTAAATTCTTCTAAACTTTTGTTGTGTGATGTTATACTTATTTATTTATGTCATTGTTTCCGTACATTAATGTTTGGGTTGAAAGTAAATTATTACTATTACTTATATACTATAGAGCGAGCAACAGTGTTTGCAATGCAAACATTAATTGCCAACTTTCACAAGTTGGCAAAAATAGTCCCTGAGGTTTAAGTGTCGTTGCAAAGTAAGTCCAAGTTGGCAAAAATAGTCCTTAAGGTTTAAGTGTCGCTGCAAAGTAAGTCCTTTATAGCAATTTGGCAAAAATAGTCCCTATCCAAATTCACGGCTACAAAAGCAATCCCGCTGCATCGCGCGGGTTCCCACACTCGTTTTAACCAACAAAAAAAGCAAAAACAGTAATCACAATCAATATATCTGCAAATTGTAGATGCACAGATATGTATAGAGACCACTGTTATAAAATGCTGGCAAAGGCTTCGCAAAGGTCTCGCAAAGGCGTGAGGCTTGGTCATGCCGCCACGTCATGCCGTCTCACCGCCTTATGCCACATGTTTTTGTAAACTCGATATATATGAATTATGATATGAATATATAAATATTTTCATACTTTGGGCCGCCTTATGCCACGCTTTATAAACGCAAAAGCTTCGCCTTGACCGCAAAGGCGTGAAGCTTGATCATGCCGCCACGTCACGCCTCGCGCTATTTATAACCTTGATAGAGACCAACTACAACCACACCCACCAAAAAAAGGTCTACTCTTTATTACCATTCTATAACCCATATTGATTGTTGAAAGTATTTTTTTTAGGTTCTTTAGATATCCTTTAGTCTTGTGAACGAAGTCTTCTGCATACCTGCGAATATGAAACAACGTGTTAGTCTCGCCCCGGGTGTTATCTCAGGACCAGACTCCGGCGTGAGAGTAAGTAAGGGTTTAACCGAAGGGTCTAGTATAAATGTGTGTGTGTGAAAATGATACCTTTTTACTAATTACTGTATGCATATTTATAGTGTAGGTTGTCACTATCTGGTCGTTGGCTATGTCGCTTTCTCTAGGGCCGTTGGTGTTGTCAGGGCTGACACTGTCCCTGACACTGTCCTTGACATCATCTCTGACACCCAGGAGAATGAGACGAAATATATCCAGGCTAAATGCCAAATGTACTGTCGGGTCAACGACCCCTTCGGATATGGATCCTTCGGTATGCTAATCTTTCGGGTATTAGGTCATCCGTCTATTCAGCCGATGGACCATATACGTCGTCATGTCCCCCCAGTATCATGTTGCTTGTTTTTGACAAGTGACGTGATACTAATCCAGTCGTCATGCGGAGCCATTTGGAGCTTTGGGTTTGGTCCGGTTTCTTGGGCCGTGCTGTGAATAGTGAGCCCAAGACCATTGGGCAAAATAAGTTAAAATGATTTTACCGAGATTCGTGGGATTGTGAAACGTGGCAGGACGCGCCTCTGCTAACGGTCCAGATTTGTCCGCGTCTCCCTCTGACAAGATGAGACGTTTCGTGTCCCACCCCCTTTGCCTATATAAACTAGTTTTACCCCATTTACCATTTTTACTTTTTACTCTCGCTTCCTTCGTCTTTGACTTCAGATCCTCCGCCTTCTTCAGGTGCGTTCTTTTCCACTCATCTCTTGTTTGCGTTGCCTGTTCTTATTCATTTCCTATGGCGTCTGGATCTCAATCCCCTACCTCCGATCCTCCTCCTAAGTCAGATATGCATATCTATACTTCCGCCTTATCCGAGGCAGAACTTGATGGTATAGTCGCCGGGTACGAGGTTCCGACCGATCTCTATCCCCGTCTTCCGCCGAAAGGTCTGACCATGAGTGACCTTCCGGAGGATGCTATAGGTCTATACGAGCAATACTTCGGGTTTTCTGGGGTCCGGGTTCCTCTTTCCACCCTTCTGTTGAGGGTGATAAAGTATTTTAAGGTCCACATTTCTCAGCTGGTGCCCATCGGTCTGAACCGGTTGGTCATGTTTGAAATATACTGCCGGAGTTTGGGGATCCAACCCACTGTGAATTTATTCCGTGTCTTTTATAAGCTCAACAAACAGGGGCACTGGTTCTCTTTCGAGCGTCGGACCGGTGGGGAAGCTCCTGCGCGAATTTTCAAGGAGACTTGCTCAAGCTTAAAACACTGGAAGGATAAATTTTTTCTGATAAACCGCAGGGTCATTCCGGATGCCATGCCCTGGAGGCATCCGGACTGCAACGTTCGGACAATGCCCCGTATGGGGGTTATGACGCGGCGGATGTCCGTAGGTTGTCGGTGGGGGTTGTAGATCTTCGACCAATTCATTCGGGGCTTTTGTTCGAGGTTGGGCTTACGACCATCTGGAAGTATCCTGGCTTTCGTCCCGAATTCAAGGATTTGGATAAGAATGGTAACGCGAGTGTCTAAACTTGTTTTATTAACTTCTTATTATGGTGTTCTCTTTATCTTTTTTTTTTGGTCAATTTGTTTAACAATTTTTTCCTTCCCTCCCCTTTTTTTTGTTGCAGTTGTCACCATGTCCCAATATCTTCGTTTGAGATCGGACCAGGGGTCCCAACTGGGCCGCGGCCGTCCACTTAACGAAGGGGAGGAAATTACACAGCACGTCACCCAACCTTTGGGTGTTGGGGAGCGTGTCCCAGAGAAGAGTGGTGTTCAAAAGATTGTTGAAAAGGTTGATCCGGCAGTCCTGGCCGCTAAGGAGAAAAAGAAAAGGCATCTTGAGAAGAGGCCTTCCACTGGGGGATCTTCCATGTTAAAGAGAAGAAGGTAGGAGCCTTCTCCTCGACTAGAGCCCTCCATTGAGCTATCTTCTACCCGAGAAGACTCTCAGGGAACCCATTCGGTCTCCCCTATTAACACTGCGGGACCGGAGGGTACCGCTAAAAATATTAAGCATGTGAGTATGGGAGGTGGGGGTGTTGTTGGTGGTCAAGGGGAGGATTTGATTGAGAGTAATCTGAGTGTTCATGCTGAGGAGATTCCCAGAGTCTGACGGGGAACGTCCAAGGGGTTGATGGAAATATCCAAGGTACGATTCCCTTTTACTTGGATTTTTTCTTCTTTCTTTTTTTTTTGTTTAAAACTCTTTGCCTTGCGTAGGGTCTGAAGCTGGTATGTCCGGAGAAAACATTCAAGAGACAGCCTACCGTCGTGCTAGCCCTTATGACGGAGGTATTTGTTGGCTTGTTTCCCTTTTTTTTAATATATTTTTTCCATATGCGAATTAATTTTTCTTTGCTCCAGGTGGTTTTGGCCGAATGGGTTTCGGCGAACCCTTCATTCCCAGCTGGGGTTTGACGGTTAATACGAGTCTGAATGATGCTGCCCTTTGCAGGGATATGATGATTAACCTCGCTCCCCCTTCATCCGCGCCGAACTGGAGGACCTGACTAATGATCGAGCCTTGTATATGGGATGGTTTGAGCTGGGTCATGGATCTCTGGCTATAGCCGAAGTGTTCATGAGGTTTGAACGTCTAAGTCATCACTATGCAGAGCTCTGCAGAGCGCACTCCTCTTGCTCTGGTTTTGAATCCCAAATTTCTGAGACTCAGAATAGCCTTCGTGTTCAGATTAATGCCAATGAGAGACTTGCCGCCGATCACCAAGTTCTTCAGGGGAGTCACCAAGATTGTGGTAAAAGGGAAGAGGAAATGGGGATCCGACTGACGGCTTTGGAGAGGGAGGTGAGTGAGTTAAAGGCTAAAGATGAGGAACAGGGAAAGAAGATTAGGCTCTTAGAAGAGGCTTTGGAGAAAAAGAGTGTTGAGCTGGAGGAGTCGGAGAGGGAGGCTTCCATTCTGAGAAGTGATATGCAGAGGGTAGCCATTAAAGCCGGACAGGAGGAGATGTTACGGTTCAATTATGTGAAGGATCTAGTCCCGGCAGTTGTTCGCCGTTTGCATAGGAGCACCGAGTACATGAAGACGTGGGGAGATGTGTTCAACGCTGCCATCGATTCTGGGTGGTTGGACGGTGTCAAAAGAGGGTCGCACGGAGCAGGAGGTGAATGCAATCTTAGCTACTCGAAAGGACTTTGACATGAAGGTTGTCGAAGGATTCACCGCCGCCTACGATGCAATGTTCAATAGGTCCTTCCCCTATATCGGGAAGATCAAGAGCTCTTGCAACCTACCCTTAGCTGATCTAATGAACATGCTTTCCAAAGGGACTGGGGCTACTCCGGGAGCTGGTACCTCCGTATCATGATCTGCCCTTTGTTTAGCGTTGTCTTTTGATGTTTAATATTGAAACAATTATGTAATTCGGTACTGTTACAGGCCTGCGTTCCTTTGGATGTATTCTTAAACAATATTTGTGGTTGCACCCCATGGTTTGTTGACAATGTAATCTGGTGGATATTTGTGGTGGATGTTGGGAATATCATATAATCATCCTTGAATCCGGATGATCTTTTGTTATGAAAAAATTTCTTTGTATGCATACTTTATTTTTGCACATGTATGTTATCATCGCCTATTGGTGAATGCACCTGGGGGCTCATCCCTGGCGTCGTCACGCCTTCCGGGTATCTGCGTGCCGTTAGGGCGAATACGTCGCGGCTCATCCCTTAATGACTTAGCATTATTTTGGGGTATGCAGTTGCCTTACCGAATGGCATACGGGCCTTCCCTAGTATCGTTGCACTTACGGGGGTATCGTAATTATAAGTACGGGGCTTTCGGTCATGCGGTCGGAGGTAGCTAGTCTCCGCCGAGACCCCCTGTCATGTAAAATATAATGTGGGAAAATTTTCCTCCTCCGTCATCGGTAGGGGAATATATCATTTTTCATGAATATAAGAACAGTCAAGGCCCGGTTGCTTACACAACATCCAAATACATTTTATAAGAAACATTTTCTCAAGTTAACGGCGTGCCACTTCCGGGGCACTTCTTCTTCATCCATCGTCTCCAATTTGTAGGACCCATTGAGGTGTGTTGTGACAATTCGGTAGGGTCCTTCCCACTTTGGTCCTAGCTTGCCTTGATCTTCCACCCTGCTTGCTTCATTCTTTTGGTACACGAAGTCTCATGGCTTAAAGGATTCCAAACGCACATTTTGGTTATAGTACTTCTCCATCTTTGTCTTATATCTGGCCTCCATCACCGCCGCTTCTTCCCTTCGTTCTTGTAGCAGGTCGAGGTTGAGACGTATTTCCTCCTCGTTAATCTCCTCCATGCGACGAGGGTCTTCTTCATTCAGCCCGTTCCTTATCACCCTTGTCCTGTGTATCGGCATGCCTATCTCTGCCGGTATGACTGCCTCACTCCCATAGGTCAGATTGAAAGGTGTCTCACCATTGCTCGTTTTCAGAGATGTACAGTGTGCCCACTAGACATTTGGTAGTTCATCTACCCATCCTGATTTGGTCCGTCCCAATCTCGCCTTGATCCCCGACATCAGACTCTTGTTTGCCCGTTCCACCAGTCCGTTGGCCTGAGGGTGGGCCACGGCGGTGTTGATCTGTTTAATGTCAAGTTTCTCACACCAATTTTTGAAGGGGTTGTCCACAAACTGTTTAGCATTATCCGTGACAATGACGGCAGGTAGTTCGAAGCGGCAGACTATGTTGTCCCATACAAACCTTTTGACGTCTTTCCCTGTGATGCTTGCCAGTGGTTTAGCTTCAATCCATTTAGTGAAGTAGTTGATGGCTACTAGGAGGAACTTGACCTTTCTTGCTGCTGAGGGTAAGGGACCCACTATATCCATCCCCCACTGGTAGAAAGGCCATGGGTCCATGATGGGGGTTAGCTTAGTCTTTGGAAGTTTCGGCACTGGGGCGTAGATTTGGCAGGAGTCGCACTTTAGTATCTCGTTCCTTGCGTCCCGTGCATGGTCTGCTAATAGTACCCTTGGCGCATGGCCTTTGCCACCACCGATCTTGGACCAGAGTGCATCCCGCAGGCTCCCATATATAACTCCCGTATCATAAAGTTCGCATGTAACGGTCCTACACACCTCATTAACGGGACCAAATAAGCTTTTTGTAAAGTACCCCATCTTCCATGACGTATTGGCTGATCTTCATCCTTAGATTGCGAGCTTCATTTGGATCCTCCAGCCAGATTCCCTCTTCCAGGCATCGAATGATGGGGGTCATTCAGTTATCTCCCTCCTCTTCAACGATATTGTTAACTTCCTTTCCTTCCGTCGACCTTTCTCTTAGTACTTCTACTAGGACCTCCTTTGTCAGGTGATCGAAGGCGACCGTAGCCAACTTACTGAGCACATCTGATTTTTGGTTCTGATTTCTGGGAATGTTCCGAATGGTAAAACTTTCAAAGTTTGCAATGCACTCTTTTACTTTTGCCAGATACTTGATCATACTTTCGTTACTTGCCACATAATCTCCGTTGATCTGGTTAGATACTAGTTAGGAGTCCACCCGGCCATTCATAATCCTGCCAGCAGAGCCTCATATTCGGCCTCGTTGTTGGTACTTTCGAAATCAAGTCGAACGACGTAGGTGAACTCTATTCCTTCTGAACTAATTAATACGAGACCGGCTCCAGAACCCTTGTTGTTGGAAGCCCCGTCCATATAGAGGAGCCACCATTTTTCCTTCTTCTTTACTGCCGTCTGTTCGAAGTATTTTTCACTACTGTCCCCGATGGGAGTTTCCGAGAGGAAGTCTGCCAAAACCTGCCCTTTGATTGCATTCCGTGGCTTATAGGCGATGTTGTAAGCACCTAATTCTATTGAGTATTTGACCAGTTTGCCGGAGGCCTCGGGCTTGTTGAGAATCTACTTTATAGGCTGATCCGTAATGACCTTTATGGGGTGTGCTTCAAAGTATCTCTGCAACCTTCTTGACATGTGTAGCAGTGATAGTGCCAGTTTTTCAATCGGGGCATAGTTCCTTTCTGCCTCATTGAGCGTTCGGCTCACGTAGCGCACCGGTAGCTGCTTTCCCTTTATTTCTGTCAACAACACGGCACTAACCGCTTCTTCAGAGGCCGCGAGATACACATACAACGTCTCCTTTGTTGTTGGTGTCGTCAACGAAGGTAAGTCCGTTGTTAGCTTCTTCATCTCCTGGAAAGCTTTCTCCGCTTCCTCCGTCCAGCGGTATTCGTCCTTGTTCTCTGTGGTGACGTTCTTGAGGGTTTCAAAGAAACGAAGAGACCTTTCGGCAGACCGAGATAGGAAATGGTTGAGTGCTGCTAACTTTCCATTAAGGCTTTGCATTTCCTTCAAAGTCCTAGGTGACTGCATATCCATAATGACCTTTGTCTTTTTCGGGTTTGCTCGGATCCCTTCAGAGGTGACCATGTACCCCAAGAACTTTCCCTCCTCCATTCCGAAAGAACATTTTTTGGGTTCAACTTCATGTTCATCTTCTGGAGATTGTCGAAGGTCTCTGCTATGTCGGCTAGCATGTCATTTTCCTCCTTGCTTTTGATGACCATATAATCTACGTATGCCTCCAAGTTCCTCTCGATCTGAGATTGAAAGGCGGAATCTATCATCCGTTGGTATGTGGCACCAGCATTCTTGAGTCCGAACGTCATCTTGGTAAAACAGTAGGTCCCTTGTTCCGTGAAAAATGCTGTTTTTTCTTCGTCCTCTTTTGCCATCTGTACTTGATGATATCCCTTGTAAGCGTCTAAAAAACACTTATACTTGTACCCCATGACCGACAAGATCTTCCATTTAATCTCCGGTAAGGGGTAGTAGTCTTTGGGGTAAGCAGAGTTGATGTTCTTGAAGTCGATACACATGCGCCAACTCCCGTCGCATTTTTTGACTAGGACCGGGTTGGATATCCAAGTAGGATACTTGACAGGCCTAACAATACCGGCTTTAACCCATTCTTCTACTTCCTTCGTGATGGCCTGACTTTGATCTGCTGCCAGCATCGGTGTTTTTGACATACCAGATCTACCGAGGGATTTGCATTTAAGGTATGCTCGATTATTCTTCGAGGGACTCCCGTCATGTCCAAAGATGTCCAGGTTCTTCTTGAGGAGCTCTTTGAGGCGCTTCTTGCATTCAGGGGACAAGGCACCTCCTATAGTAATTGGTTGCTCCGGGAAAGCCGGGTTGACTACTACCTCTTCCGTTAAACTTACCTCGTCTGGCTTCCCTGAGTCTTGACTGTCGGACTCTGGTGGAGCCATCTGCATTTTCTCCAACTTCCTACATTCCGAGATAACAACCGAGCGGGTCACAAGCGTGGCGATTCCACGAGGAGTGGGAAATTTCATCATGGAGTGTACTGTCGAAGGAATGGCCCTCAGAATTTTTAGTCGTGTCCTTCCTAGGATCACATTGTATGGCGACGGAGCGCGAATGACAGTAAAATTCATCCTAACCTTCCTGTATAGCCCTTCATCTCCAAAAGACACGTCTAGCTCAATCTTTCCTTGTGGCTTTGTTACTTGCCCAACAAATCTGAGTAAGTCCGTTTGAGTTTGTTTCAGTCGAGACCGTATCTCTGGACTTAAGTTGTTGAAACAGTGTTCGAACATTACTTCGACCGAAGCTCCCTCATCTACGAACACCCTTCTTACCAGATATCCTTCCATTGTTGCTTCGACTATGAGCGGATCATCTAATACATCCCCCTCTGGGAGGGAAGGGAAAGTTATCGGCACATTCATCCACCCTTCCTCCTGATCTATCGACTTCCTCTTTCTCCTTTCCGGCCATGCCCAAACCATGTTAATAACTTTATCTTTGGTCCCCACCTCTTTCTTAGGAGGATCTCGCCTGCCCTTCTGCCTGAGATCCTTTATCAAGTGGTTTAACTTTCCCGACTCCAGAGCTAACTCTAGCTGTTTCTTGAGTTGGTAACAGTCGTTTGTGCAGTGCCCCTTTTCTCCGTGGTAGTCACAATATTTTCCCTGGTTTTCCTTCCTCGGTGGGTCACGCATAGGCTTCGGAAGGGGTAGTCGTAGCTGATGTTCGGTAGCCAAGATTTCCTTCGGAGGCTTGGTGAGCGAATCTAATGTCAACCGGGGAACGTTTCGACTTTGATGATCACCCCGAGAGGGTAGGTAAGTCGTGTCTATCCCTGTGAAGATAAGAACCGCCGCGATCCTTTCCCGAATACTCCTGTCGTCCTTCGCTTCTCTTATCTCCTCCGTAATGTCCCCGAGAGGTCCTTTCATCTTTCCGAAAGGGACCAGTTGAGGCCCTTCTAGTCGTGTCATAATGTTCTCCTCGTGGAAGCTCCGTACTGGCGAAAGCTTATTCTGACCTAACAAAGTCATCCACCCGAACCATCATCTCATCTACCGTTTTTGGTACCTTGTCAGCGAACTGTTTGGCTAGCTTAGGACACTTGCTTCCATTCATGAATGAAGAAATTCTCATGATTTCCGGCACTCCTTGTGTGAACCCTGTCTCGATGGTCCACCTTTCTTTGAATTCCGGTAGTGTCTCGTTGGCCTTCCTTACGATCTTGGTTATCTCTGTTGGGTCTTTGAGACATATCTTGTGTAGGGAGAAACGAGTCTCGAACTGTTCTCGGAGGTCGGCCCATTCGTCTATGCTCCCCGGAGGAAGGCGGTCGAACCATCCTCTTGCTTTCCCGTCCAACGTTTGTTGGAACATACGACACCATACCGGCATTGCCCACTCTCCCTGTCCGGCGGCCCCTGTGAATCTATTGAGATGGTCTTGGGGATCGGTTGACCCATCGTACAGCTTGATATGGGTGGGCATTTTGTGTTCCGGTGCCGAGAATTCAATCAGTCGTCGGGTGAATGGGGACCTCGTCACCTCCTTAAAGGGCTTTCCCAGATCGTCGTCCTTTATCTTACTTCCGGCGACAATCTCCTTCTTCTTCCCCGCGGAGTTGTCCTTCCCGGAGGTCGTCTCCTCCGTAAAGTCTAGTCGTATCGGATCAACAGTGTCTCTTCGGCTGTTTTGTTCTTGGATCATGGACTTGAGTGCAGAAACATACCCTTCTAACTGCTCTCTTGTCATTGGAGCGGAGTTAGTTCCCCCTCCTCCTGAGGTTGCAGGAGGTGGTGAATCCGTCATTCTATAGCCTTGATTGATTGAATGCGGGTCCCACGGATGGCGCCAATGTTGAAGTATTTTTTTGTGAGGTTCTTCAGATATCCTTCAGCCTTGTGAAATCTTCTGGATACCTGCGAATATGAAACAATGCGTTAGTCTCGCCCCGGGTGTTATCCCATGACCAGACTTCGGTGTGAGAGTAAGTAGGGGTTTAACCGAAGGGTCTAGTATAAACGTGTGTGTGAAAATGATACCTTTTTACTAATTATTGTATGCGTATTTATACTGTAGGTTGTCACTATTTGGTCGCTGGCTATGTCGCTTTCTCTGGGGCCGTTGGTGTTGTCAGGGCTGACACTGTCCCTGACACTGTCCTTGACATCATCTCTGACACCCAGGAGAATGAGACGAAATATATCCATGCTAAATGCCAAATGTACTGTCGGGTCAATGACCTCTTCGGATATGGATCATTCGGTATGCTAATCTTTTGGGTATTAGGTAATCCGGCTATTCAGCCGATGGACCATATACGTCGTCAATGATGAAATAGTGAAAGATTGTGAAAAAAAAAGTGAATTACGTCCTCGTGAGTCGTGAAGGAAACTACAAAATGAACAGTTTTTGAAACTTGCAAGTTTTAAACTTTTAACAATCCCATTGACACAAATTATTAAATTCGCACCTAGACATCTTTGATGAGTATAGCCAATGTATATCCACAACACATTTCCTAGGTAAAACGAAGGAAATCATAATCTAATAAAATTTAAATTTTATCATGTCATAAGTTCATAATCAGTTTTACACTCTGTTCCTAAGTTTTTTAAATGAAAGAAAAAGAAGAGAAAAATTAAAAATTGGCAAAAAAGAAGAGGAGATGAATGAAATTAAACTTTTTATATCATGTTCCCTAGTTAGGAGAGAAAAGAAGAGATAACAGATAATTTTACAATCATACCCGTGGTTATATATAAAAGTTATGTTTTATATTAGGTCATTTAAGTAACTTTATTTATTTAAAGCTTCCTAATACAACTTCTCTCCAAATCATCCCACTTTTGGAGAGAATGTTTTTAAGAGAATTTTAGCCAAAATTACTCCCCTCTTCTTTTCTCTTCTCTCCTAAAAAAAACTCAGAAACACAAAATTATTTTATTTTCTACCCACTTCTTTTCTCTTCTTTCAAAAGTAAAACTCGAGAACGCAGCGTTAGTGGCAGAGCTGGCTAGTCAAAAGATGTCGCTTCTTTTCTAAAAAAATGACAAAATAATATGGCCTTTTTTTTTAAACTCTTAAAAGATTTTGAGAAAACAAGCACTTTTATGCTACAAATGATACTCAAAAGATATATATTTGTTGGAAAATTTGAGGTGAAAATGTGTTTTTTCACCCACTTTGGACACAAGTAATTATAGACTCGAGTTGTCTATATGAATGTCATACTAATCGGATACGTACTCGTTTATGAGAGCTTCGTAACAATATAATGAGTGTCCAAAATGAAGCTAATATGAATGAGAGATCGAGTCTCGAACTATGCCATTTGGAATGTAACTTAGGGAATAAAAAATAGGACAAAGTTTATCCCACATTGGTGGGTGAACAAACTGAACATGGGCTGGGCTTATTTCTTTTTGCTCCAAATCAGTAGCTTTAAGACCTATTTTAATTCCTTTTATTGTTTGGGATTGTAACAGCAGATATGCACATGTCTGTTACGGTTTATGTTTAAACTTGATAACAGCCAATTGAATGAAATTGATCACGTTTAATGAGAATCATTAAATCTGCTGTTTCATATTGTAGTATAAATCCCAGATATCTCAGCCATTCCAAGACACACCAAAATCACAGCTTCACTCTTATTTCTTACTACTCACTCAAGAACTCCGACGAAATTTCAGGCAAGTTGGTTATCTCCGGCAGTACTTTTGCTTAAGCCGTTGTACCTTGGGAGAAAGCTGTCTTTTTGGTAGACGCGAACTGTTTTAAGTGAACCGTGTTCAACACGGGACTCGGCTATGTATTTTATATGTTATAATTGTGATTCCTGTTGTGTATCATTCTTCTCTTTGTGTTCTTTGATTATATGTTTACTTATATGCTATGCTTTAACTTCTTTATGTGTTGTTTTATCTAATTATGTTATTGGGTGCGGTATAATTCTCCTACAGTACTTAAAACAGTTTCTAAATACATTACCCAATGACAGTATTTGAAACAATCTTTAAAACGGTTTTGGCCTGCTTTTTGAGAACATTTAGATCATGTTTTCGTTTGATCTTGTGTGTTAATAGCATTACACATAAGTTTATTATAGTATTTCTGGACATATCTTTATATATTTTTTATGGTTGGAGATGTGCTTATCATATGATTTATGTTGTTCTAGTACTCATGTATCTTATTTGCTCTGGATATTTTTCATTTTTTTATGCTGTTTTTATGAAAGAACTTAATATGATATTGAACTGGTATTATGTTTTTAATATTATATTGTGCTCTAGTATTATGTTTTCTGGTGGAATCACTTTGCTTATACTTTATGTAAGTTCTTTGCTCAAGACTTACAATCAGCCCCTTAATGTGTTATACTTAAACAACTTTTATGCCATGTTTATTTTAATGCATAGTATTTGTATCAAAAAGATCATAACGGAATATACATATAGAAGTTGTTAATTAGCTAAAGTAAGAGTGCATATTTCAGTTTTATAATGATGGTTAGTTCTGAATTTTGTTATGCAAAATCAATATATTTGCTGAAAAAATTTATGCAAAATGAATTTCTTTGCTGATTTTCGTTTAAGACGAGCCGTTTGTATGCTGAAAGTGACTTTGAAGGCTGATTGTTTGCTGAAATTTTCATGCTGAAAAGTGACCTTTAAGGCCTGTTGTTGGCTGAAATCTATGTGCCGAAAAGTGACCTTAAAGAATGGTTGAGGTCAACGAAACGAATGTGCCTCCAGTTGTGAATCCACAAATGCTCCTTTGGCCAACACTGTTGCAAACCATGCCGAAAAGCCCGAGAAATTTTCTGGTTTGCATTTCAAAAGGTGGCAACAGAAAATGTTCTTTTACCTCACCACATTGAATTTGGCTCGGTTCCTTACCGAATCTGCTCCTCAAATTGTCGAAGGGGAGGCTGATGCTCAATCTGTGAGCGCAGTAGATGCTTGGAAACACTCAGAATTTTTGTGTCGTAACTATGTGTTGAACTGGTTGGTTGATTCGTTGTACAATGTGTATTGCAAAACAAAGACGGCCAAGGAACTATGGGAATCATTGGAGAAGAAATACAAAACTGAAGATGAAGGAACTAAAAAACATGTGGTTGCTAGGTTCTTAGAGTTCAAAATGGTTGATACAAAAACCGTGATGAGCCAAGTACAAGATCTTCAAGTTGTATTACATGATATCCATGCTGAAGGAATGAATTTTAGTGAGACGTTTCAAGTGGCAGCAATGATTGAGAAATTACCACCTAGTTGGGTAGACTTCAAAAACTACCTAAAGCATAAGCGAAAGGAAATGTCGGTGGAGGATCTCATTGTTCGTCTTCGCATTAAAGAAGACAACAAATTGGCTCTAAAGAAGAGTTATGTGCCCGAGCATGCTAAGGCAAATGTGGTTGAAATTGGACAATCGTCAAAGGCAAAGAAAGGCAAAGCTTATGTGAAAGGCAAAGGGAAAATGGATAACCTTGGTCCTAAGGGAAAAACTTTCAAGAATAAGTTCAAGTGCTACAATTGTGATAAACCGGGTCACAAGGCTGTTGATTGCAAATTGCCGAAACGTCAGGCCCCTCGTCAAGCAAACATAATTGAGAACATGCATGATGATGTGGAACTTGTGGCCATGATTTCTGATCTTACTGCTATGATTTCAGAAGTGAACTTGGTTGGCTCTAATGCAAGTGTATGGTGGGTTGATACTGGGGCTACTCGTCATGTTTGTTCAAACAAGAGTCTCTTTAGTTCGTTTAAGGAGGTCACAAATGGTGAGCAACTCTTCATGGGTAACTCGGCCACTTCCGAGATCAAGGGTGAAGGTGATGTCATGTTGAAGATGACATCAGGAAAAGAGTTGAAACTTAAGAATGTGTTGTTTGTCCCAGAAATTCGTAAGAATCTCGTGTCCTGGTGGCTTCTTAATAAGTTTGGTTTTAGACTAGTGTTTGAGTCGGATAAGTTTGTCTTAACCAAAAGTGGAATATTTGTTGGTAAGGGTTATGCCCTCAATGGTATGTTTAAACTGAATGTTGACAACTAAAGGATGAAATGAATGCTACTACTATTTATTCTTATTCATATGAGTCTTCCTACATTTAAGCATGTCATTTCTTTTTCCTATATTAGTTGTTAAAATATTGTATTACTTACTTACATTCCACATTTACTCAACCTGCTCTTGAAACCACATGATCTAATTCACACAATAGTGGGTGATTTAAATTGTATAACCATAATGGAGATAAGCACTTCATTATATGCATCAAGGATGTATATGGTGGTTTAATTTTAGATTAAACACACGAGTCGTTCGATTGCGTATCGAATATTGAGAAGTTTGGACGCTGTCTTGTCATCTTTAAAAAAAATGACTAATTGTAAATAGTTGCAAATAATCAAACTATTGTATCATTTTAGAAAAAATGATGAAACGAATATGGATGACGTGTAAAACTTACACAACAGTCTATTCCTAGAATGCTCCTAAACATGTGTGTTTATAGGTGGTATATGAATCATATATACAAGTAATATGAATGTGTATATAGAAAAGCTATGAATTAATCAGAATGATGCATCTTCTGTCATATGCTTGATTCCTTGGTCTATAGCATGCTAGACTTGGAAGCTTGTTAATTATGATAAGGAAATTAATTAACACCAAACATTCAAAAGATGTAAAACTTGTATAGTGTCATACTATTTCATCTAATAAACGTAATCGGTATATTGAAAGGGACAAACTGCCTATACATTCTTGAGATAATTTCCATGTGGGGGATTCCAGCCTAGCTAGAGTTCAAAAACGACTCCAATAGAGGTAAAGTTGTTGCCCGGTTGGAATACTCAAGAATTACTGGACTTGTGTGATGAGTGTGAGAAACTCGAATTAGCATAGACATATTATGTCAATACGACAACTACTCTCAAGTTATCACTATTGACTAAGTGAGGTCACAGTATAACATTGCGGATCCGCTCACGAAATGTGAAATTAGAATTTGAGAGTCAGTTAGCAAGTCGTTAAGAGGAATGGGACTAAAGCCCTTGAAAAGTTTATATGAAGGAAAACCTAACCCAGTTGACTGGAGATCCTAAGATCTGGGTTCAATAGGACAACCTACTTGTATAAACCAAGGAAGGTCACTGTGGGGGAGTAATAAACTCTTTACCAATTTAAGGGAGTTAGTAAACTTCCTAGTCCATTCCTATAACAGTGGCAAGATGAGGTTAAGCATATCGCTTTTAATGATTAGCATTGAATCACCTATGTGAGAGAGAAGTGGGGTCACTTCTAAAGGAAATGTGGGGGCGCATTTCCTAAAAGCTCTTACAGAACCAGGCTAGTGTTCATGACCATAACGAACACGACTATGAGGATTTAACCATGTCAGGGAGAGTCCTGTGTGAACATATATTGTCGTCTATATAAATAGCAGATCAGTTCAAAGACATCAAGTTCTACTGGCAGCTAGTAGGCTAATTATATTTCATAAAAGAAGGTTCAAAGGGTAACACCTACCTATCCTATGCAGGACTCAACCATTGAGTTTTCATTGGAATTGTGTGAGTTACCACTTGATCTCCATTCATGTGGGGGATTGTTGGAAAATTTGAGGTGAAAATGTGTTTTTTCACCCACTTTGGACACAAGTAATTATAGACTCGAGTTGTCTATATGAATGTCATACTAATCGGATACGTACTCGTTTATGAGAGCTTCCTAACAATATAATGAGTGTCCAAAATGAAGCTAATGTGAATGAGATATCGAGTCTCGAACTATGCCATTTGGAATGTAACTTAAGGAATAAAAAATAGGACAAAGTTTATCCCACATTGGTGGGTGAACAAACTGAACATGGGCTGGGCTTATTTCTTTTTGCTCCAAATCAGTAGCTTTAAGACCTATTTTAATTCCTTTTATTGTTTGGGATTGTAACAGCAGATATGCACATGTCTGTTACGGTTTATGTTTAAACTTGATAACAGCCAATTGAATGAAATTGATCACGTTTAATGAGAATCATTAAATCTGCTGTTTCATATTGTAGTATAAATCCCAGATATCTCAGCCATTCCAAGACACACCAAAATCACAGCTTCACTCTTATTTCTTACTACTCACTCACGAACTCCGACGAAATTTCAGGCAAGTTGGTTATCTCCGGCAGTACTTCTGCTTAAGCCGTTGTACCCTGGGAGACAGCCGTCTTTTTGGTAGACGCGAACTGTTTTAAGGGAACTGTGTTCAACACGGGACTCGGCTATGTACTTTATATGTTATAATTGTGATTCCTGTCGTGTATCATTCCTCTCTTTGCGTTCTTTGATTATATGCTATGCTTTAACTTCTTTATGTGTTGTTTTATCTAATTATGTTGTTGGATGCGGTATAATTCTCCTACAATATTTACATGCATAACATCTACTACAAATATTTGCGCTTATATTATAATAATATGCTTCAAGACGTTGTTGTAACACACGTGCATATTAACAGATAATGCTACCATCGATCCTAAGCCGATGCATGCTTTAAGAGAGGTGATTGAGAGGCCTAAAATATGTGCCTAAATGTATGCTTAAAACTATGTGACATCATCATGTTGGCTGCAACTAAGAGACCCACTTTTTCACAAAACAATGAGAATATGCCACATAAATTTAGGCATGAAATTAAGCATTCAATTAGGTCTCCCTATCATTTTTCATGCTTTAATAGTTATAGAGATATTGACGGAATAACAATTTTTGTAAGGAGAAAAACACTTTTTTTCATCCAAACAATATTTGTTGGATTTAAGAAAAATAAAAAAGCAATTTTTTTCATTAGTAAGTTATGAGTTGTTTATTTCATGTTAACTATTTAATATTAAATTGAAATAACTTTTTATTATCATATTTAACTAAAAACTTTTATTAATGAATTTAGTTGAAGATTAATATTAAATATTATTCTTAGAAATATATTGCTTTTTTTATAAAATAAGTAATTCAAACACCGATTTCAAAAGTACTTATTTTTAAGCAGAAGTACAAACAAAAAAAGTAAGCAACTCCAAACCTCCATATGTAGATAGATAGGGGATCAAATAAAAAGTTCGATTCACCTAAAAAGTGTAAAAAGTCATTTATTTTTCTCTCCTCCTAACTATCGTCCATTTTTTTTACTCTATTAATTTCGCGATTATATTAATTAAATTCATGATTTAATTACATTAATTTTATAATCCAATTTCTTCAACTCAGGATCTAATATCTTCAATTATACGGTAAGTTTTTTTAGTATTTATTGGATTTTTATTTCATATTAAGATCAATCGACATAAACTTATCATTAATTCTTCATCTTTCACTGTTTTTTCAAGTTTTTCCTCTAAAAATTTCAAGCAAATAAAGTGTTTATTAAAATGTCTACAAGGTGTTTGATGAAATGTGTTAATGAAATTTTGTTAGTCATAGACTTTAAAAGTGTTAATCACGTAAAATAATGTTTTAGTAATTCTTATAAAGACCAATATTTTGATATGCTGAACTTTGATTCTACTATGATGAACATCACAATATTCATCAGTTCGACCACGTTGTTTATCACTTTTCTTTTTTGTTATCACAATTTTCATCAGTTTTTTTGATGAACAACATCGCAATGTTTATCAGTTAGATCACGTTGTTAATCAGTTTTCTTTTTGAAGAACTTTTTCTTTTATTTTTTTTATCACAATGTTCATTAGTTTTATGTGATGAACAACATTTCAATGTTTATCAGTTATATCATATTGTTCATCAGTTTTCTTTTTGAAGAATTTTTTCTTTTTGTGTTGTTCCTATTAAGTTGGTTAAAAACTATTAAGTAAACTTACCAAATATCATGTCTAATAACATAAGTTTAAACTACTAGCAAGATATAAACGTATAAGTTAAAGCACAATGATTTTTCAACGTTTAAATTATTATTAAAAGTATAAAAGGATTTATATTATATTGTTTGCGGAATTACAATCTAGGTTGAATGCCAATGTACTAGGGATCTCTTCACTAAACTTAAACAAAAACCTTAGTTAATGTTTAAGTATGAACTATGCTATACCAATTGAATACCACTTTCTATTCAGGGACTTAGTTATATTTGGATGAGCAAATGATCTCTTGAAAGTGTTAAAACTTTTTAACACAAAAGATGCAATTTACTTATTTACAACATTTTATTATAGGCAAGTATCATATGGAAATCCGTGGGATAAAAAGTATGTATCAAGTGTTTATAAGTGTAGTACAATTCTTCCATTCCTAAGACTAGTTCAACTTTAGGTTTTAGAAAAGTGTTGACAACTGTTTGTACCTTTATACTAACTATAGTTTTTTCTTGACTTTTTGATAAGTGTTTTACACTTATCTTCTGAAGAACGTTCCTACCTTTTATTTAGTGACTTAGATACTTTTCAAAAGTATCTAAATATCAGAATGCCTTCAGTGTTGAAGAGATCTTAAAGGAGTCAGTGGGTTATTGTCATCACTTACTGTCTCCGTCATCTTTTTCTTTGATCTTGTCTTTACTCTCTGAGTTTCGCCTTAGGTTATGTCAAGTTTTTTCTTAGACTTTGAAGATCTTCTTGAAGATGACTCCCTGAATACCAATTTCTATTCTGAGACCAACTTACACTTATGGTATCTTAATTCTAATCCTAATCAAAGACAGTTGGGCACTGAATTGGCCCAATATTTTGTTATTACAATGTTCACCAGTTAGATCATAGTGTGCATCACTTTTCTTTTTGAAGATTTTTTATTTTTTTTATCACAATATTCATCATTATTCTTTGATGAACAAAATTCTTATATGGTGAGTTTTGATTCTACTATGATAAACATCACAATGTTCATCAGTTAAGAGTAAAAAACGGATACTTGTCACAATATGATAATTTTTTATACTTTCTAAACTTTCTCACCTTTTTCATAAGATCCAGACCCGGTATACATATTAGTTTTATCATTCACACAAAAAAATACAACAAAATAGACATCTTGTAAAGATATGTGCTTGTTCCGGTGCAATATTTAAACAACCTACATTTACGAAAGCGGTTTAACTCAAGGGATGTTTGGTACGATGGAATGGAATAGAAAGAACAAAATTAGAAAGGTTTCTCGTGTTTGTTTAAGTCATGGACTAGAAACAAGCAATCAAAAGGTGATTCTCTTTTCACCCTTATGATTCTTTAATAAAAGTGGATAAACACAGAGAATGATATATTTCAAAAAGAGCCTTTCTCCGCCTAGCCAATGTTGGGAAGCATATAAGGCAGTCAGAAAAACACAGTATAACTAAATACATCTTCTTATTTTGATTACTAATATTAACGATGGTAGCTTCCGTTCCGCCAAATTTTCGTTTAATGTAGTCCAGAAGATTTACAAACCATCCGGGTGACTTTCAATGATTACTATATTAGTATTATTATACTAGAAGTCTAGAACAAAACAAGTGGATAAACAAAGCATAAACCGACTTAAAGTGTATATATTAATAGAGCGGTGATTTGCACACTTCCTTGATTGATTGTGATACTCTAATTTAGAGTGTATTGACACTTATATTCTCACATGATTTTTATTCATTTTCATCACATAAGAGTATAAATATCAAGACACTATAAATTAAAATGTCCAAATCAATTTAAAAAGTGTGTAAATCACCTCCCATATTAATACCATTAGGTTATAAAGATCAATGTAGGTAGTTGAATAAATTCTCATTTCATTGCTATAATACCACCAAATAAGAGAATCGATTTTCCAATCATATTTCTCACGTAAATTCTTTGTTTCTGCCAAATAGCAGAATAATATTTTTTCTTTACAGATCCATTCTTTTTCTTTACGATTTCATTTTTAAAATCGATTCTTTTTCTTTAACATTTCCTCGTACCAAACATTAATTGTACTTTTCAACAAAACAAATAATATCATATTTTATATTTACTTCTTACTTATTTAGGGTATGTATTATGTAGTCCTGGAGGAAATTGTACTTTTCAACAAAACAAGATATCAGCGCTAGAGATAGAAGTTTTTATTGTACGATTTTTGGGCTAGCATTTTGCTGATACATTTCAAACATATACACTTTAGATATATACACCTATTAAGAGCATTCAATATGAAAGTTTAAAAATACATTTAATTTTTTTTTTGAAAGGTTCATGTTTTATTTCAACCGCAACTCAAATTTTGTTTCATATTTATGTACGACATACAAAGTTTCGAAACTTTACACTTTTTTATAATCTTAAGACATTTAATGCATGTATTATATTAATTGTTTACGTATGATATGTATAACGTGATTATGAGTGGATTGGGATGATTATGTTGTTTTAATTGGTAGACGCTAGAGTACGGAAAACTGACTTCTTCTTTAATTGTTGTGAGCTTGAACGTTATAAATAGCAAAAAACCTTAAGAGTGCACTTAGGTAATTCGTTGTGTTTATTGCGTGAATTGTAGCTTAAGGATAGTAGAGTATTCGGGGGAGATACCATTGTACTCGCCGATCCCGGGTAGTCTAGATGAGAGTTGCAATTCATAGAACTAGGGAATTAGGCACCACCCTACGACCAAACGGAATACAACGCACCAATTAAGATAAAGGATGTGACAATTCAACCGACCAATAAAAGATAACTAGGGAGTACGAACATCTAAGTAAACACATTTTTAATCATCATACGAGCACATCTACAATTAGCATGATCTATCCTTAGTTAAAGTAGTTAATTAGTTTAATTAGTAAAAGTAGTTAAAATTGGTAGAAGTACCACCCCCACTCCTATACCCCGAGATATTTACCTTGCTTTCTAAAAAAAACATAAAAAAGACTAAAAACAATCTCCCTCAACCTCACATTCTCGTCATATATCTCTTTTGTGGAAAACTAGAAGGGGGGGTTGAATAGTTTTGCCGATTTTAAGTTGATTTCAAAAACTTTAGATTCGATATTATGTGAAATCGTATGGATGTTGAGAACGTATAGATCTAATGATAATGCAAGCAAATAAATAAAGTAAAGGGATAGAAAAGACACAACCGATTTATAGTGGTTCGGCTACAAGGTCACCTTCCTTGCCCTACTCCACTTCCCGAGTCACCTACTCGAGAGTTCAAGCACTATGTCAACAAACTCCTTCACTTGGCGGAGAAGCCTTCACAACGTTGCTTACACTTTTTCCGGTACAAAGCTAGATACCGAGTCCGTAGCACGGTGGACCAAACCAACACAACTATTACACAACAAATATGTGAAATATCAAATACAAGAACTTTGCTACAGAAATCTTGCGGAGTGACAAATCAATCAAGGACCCCTTGCTTGGATGACTTGTAGAATGCTCGTGATCTCGCCTTAGAGAAGGACCTATATGAGGATCACAAATAGAAAGAAAGAAGAACAACTCTCTAGATCAAGTGATCTATATGTTAGAAGAGAATGAGAGTGTATGAGAGATTTAGTAAGAAGAGGGGTGAGTTAGAATGAAGAAATGGCTCTTTATTTATAGGCAAATTTCTCCTCTGTTCCACGGATCCCACGGATCCCTTCCACTTGGGATCCGTCTAGTGTAATCCTAGGGATCCGTGGTACGCTCCTCTTTGCCCATGGGTTTTTTGGTTATGGGTCATGGGTTATGGGTTGGTCCATGGGTTTTCTTTAGATTCAATGTATCTAAGTATACATTGTATCAAGTCTTCTTTAGTATGGGTTAAGATCCATGGGTTATGGTACATGGGTTATGGTTTTTACCCATCCTAATAAACTATTGCAACAAATGCTTAATTATTACATTTTTGTATTTAAATGGCTATGTAAAATGCTTTACAAAAATAACATGTATCCTTATAATTATACTTAAGATAACATTATATTTGTTATCAACAAAACACAAAGAGATCGCAAAATATTAATAAACGTTTTTACGGTTTATTTGTATTAACAATCTCCCCCTTTTTGTTGATGACAAAACATAATGTTATGATGAGTAAAACTTAAGAATAGATGTAAGTTTTGAAAGCCCCTAAGTTTTACTTCTTCTCCCTCTTTTTGTCGAAACAAAAAGTTAACCCTTGGAAGAGAAATAAACATACTCCTAACTCCCCCTTGACGGTAGCTCTCCCTTGTTTGGGGCGTCAAGTGAAGAAAAATAAAAATTCCTACAAAAAGAAAGGTTAGTAACATGCTTATATAATCTTGTGGTTGTCGAGAATCAAGATTGGGAGCCAAGGTATGTAAACAAGGCCTTGTAATAAAACAACAAATTGTAGTGGTATGTATGCCACTTACAAGCATGTAAAAATAAGAACAAGACTTGTTCTTGAAAATGACTTCAAAAGAAAAATAATACTAAAAGTAGAAAGTAGTAGTAGTGATTCCTTCCATGCTTGCATAAGGTTATGGATGGAGGTTTTGATGAGTAATGGTATTGATGCGATCAAGGATGAGGTTGAGTATGAAACGCATTTCTTCCCTAACTTCTATTGCAATTTCCCTAGTGGATTGGCAATGTTTACAATGTAAATGATGTGGGTAATGAGTGCGGAAGTTTTCCGGGTTGTTTTGATTTGAGTTTTGCGGAAGTTGTGGTGGAAAAATAGGAAAATATGGATCAATATCCGGAATGTTAATAAATGGTGGTGGAAAAGAACCTAGATGTTCTTGTAATGTGATGGGAGCTAATGGTGGTGATGTTTCAAGATCTTGAAAGATAGTATTTGGAGATGTGGGGGTGTTGAAAAGACTAATTCTTTTTCTTTAGGTTGGTTAGATCTTGTTGGAGTCTTAAGGAGTTCCAAAAGAGTTATTTTAGGTGGTGATGAAGTTGGTGTACTTGTTGGTGATGAGGGTGGTGCTATAATGGAAGCATCTTGTGGTGAGTTATTTGTTGAGGATGAACCATTTGAGGTTGGTTTTGCTAAACAACAAGATCGGATACTAATCCGTGCGGATATCCTAGCATTTGATTGTGGTATTTTGGATGGTGGAAGTACAAAGGTTTGGATATCATGATTGTTTGTACTAGATGATTCTTCTAAAGGGTTTTTGGATGACATGATGAAGTGTGTTTGTGAGAAGGAGATGGAGTATGCAAGCATTTTGGGAGTTATATATATAAAAAAACAAAGCATTGTAATGAATGCTTGACCCAAAATGTGGATTAAAATCTAATGATTAGATATGAATTCAAGGCATGTGATCATGAGAACACAAGCATTAAAGAGCATACTCCAAAAATGAAACAAATGTGGATTTTTTATCCAAAGTGAAAAAATAGAAGTTGAAAACAGCTTCTGTTACACGGATCCCACGGATCCTTCCCTTGAGGGATCGGTCCAGCATAAAGGCTGGGATCCGTGGGTCTGGTGTTTCAGGCAGCACAAAATTTTTCTTTTGGAAACATTTTTCCTAGTGTGTGCCTATATGCAAACTATTTGGAGTTTCGGTTATCTCGACCACTAAAAATAAATGGAAAATAAACTAGAAGTATAAAACCATCCTATTGAGATAACCCGAAAACACATATTTAGTACATGAGTACGTAATTTTGTGTTATCAATGCTCCTAATTCATTGTTGCTTAAATGAATGTACCCGAAAACACATATTAGTTATGTGTCCCCTTTAGCATTCAAAAGACATGAGATGCAATGAAAACGGGTTTTTACTTTGTATTAATAATGAAAAAAGCGATTTGTCCTAGACGTGAGAAATTGCTTTTGTGAAATTGATACGGGAAGGTATCATCTTTTTAGAAAACATTGTGAAAGTAGGCTTTCTTTTTAAAAAAAATAAGAAAACTATAAGTGGAAAACTCATCTTGGGTTTTGAAAATTCCCGTATTGTTTGTGAGTTGTGCGTGAAATAGAAATCCTAGACTCAGAAAGAAGAAGGCTAGTGTTTACATACCTTGTAGAGTCAATTAAGTTACGACGTTTGTTCCATTAGACCAAGACCAAGACGAAGTAGGTTGAATTGTTCCCGCTTCAACGGTTTGGTGAGGACGTCGGCTATGTTGTCTTCGGATGCTACCTTCTCAATAGAGATGTTCCCCTTTTGAACATTGTCTCTTAGGAAGTGATGACGAATCTCTATATGCTTTGTGCGAGAATGTAATACCGGATTCTTGCTTAAGTCGATTGCACCTTTGTTGTCACATAGGATGGCTATGTCGCTTAGATGGATGTCGTAGTCTACTAACGCTTGTTTCATCCATAGTGCTTGTTGGCATGCTTTGCCGGCGGAGACGTACTCGGCTTCGGTTGTTGATATTGCAAGTGCCGTTTGTTTCTTGGAAAACCATGATGTTAAACAACATCCCATAAAAGTACATACCCCACTTGTACTTTTTTATCAACGTAATCACCGCATGGTCGAATCTGCATATACAATTGTTTCTACTCCCGTGCCCTTAGGATACCATAATCCTAATTGTGTTGTACCCTTAATATATCTAAATATCCTCTTTACGGCTTCTAGGTGTGATATTTTAGGGTCTTCTTGAAACCTAGCACATAAGCAAACACTAAACATGATATCCCGCCTACTTGCCGTGAGGTAGAGAAGGCTACCTATCATGCCACGATATTTAGTATTATCTACGATTCTCCGTCCTTCATCTTTTGTGAGTTTGGTGTCGGATGACATTGGAGTCCTAATTGGTTTTGACTCTTCTAGACCGAATTTCTTTAACATCTCCTTGATGTATTTAGATTGATTAAAGAAGATACCATCTTCTACTTGTTTTATTTGTAGACCAAGAAAGAAACTAAGTTCTCCCATCATACTCATCTCGAACTCGTCATGCATGATTCTTGAGAAATCATCACACACACAAGTCCGAATATAATATCATCTACATATATTTGTACTATGATTATATGTGACTCTCTTTTCTTAGTAAAAGTGTGTTGTCAACTAACCCTATGGTGTAGTTGTGTTTAACTAGAAATGACTTGAGTCTATCATACCAAGCTTTTGGAGCTTGTTTAAGACCGGAAAGGGCTTTCTTTAATTTATACACATGTTTGGGTTTTTCAAAATCAATGAAGCCCGGAGGTTGAGCTACATATACTTCTTCATTTATGACACCATTTAGAAAAGCGCTTTTGACATCCATTTGATAAAGCTTTAGATCATTAGCACAAGCATACGCAAGAAGTATTCTTATAGACTCTAATCTAGCCACGCGGGCGTAGGTCTCATCAAAGTCTATTCCCTCTTGTTGGTTATACCCTTGAGCAACGAGTCTAGCCTTGTTCCTAGACACTACTCCGTTTGCATCTAATTTGTTTTATAAACCCATTTGGTTCCTATTATGGTTTGATTACTAGGTGGAGGGACAAGTGTCCAAACATCATTAGAAACAAATTGATTTAGTTCTTCTTGCATAGCCATTACCCAACTTTCATCTTTTATGGCTTCTTGTGTATTCTTAGGTTCTAAGGTTGAAACGAAACAAAACAAGCTACTTTGGTTTTGAACTTGAGATCTTAATGTTCGTTCGTTTAGTTTTCCTATGACTTTATCTACGGGTGATCTTTGGACTCTTTAATGTTTATTATTTCATCACTTAGAGGTTCTTCTTCTTCACTTATCTTTTTCTTTATTACTATGGCTTCACTTTCTATAATCTCGTCATCGACAAGAGGTGGAGAGGGTTTGGGTGGACTTTCATCAAATTTTATATTTAATGACTCTTCTACCTTCATTGTTTCTTTGTTTAATATGACGTAAGCTTTGCTATTTGGCGAATAACCTAAAAAGATACCTTCGGTTGATTTAGGATCAAATTTTGTAAGGTAATCTTTAGTGTTAAGAATAAAACATTTACTACCAAAGACTCTAAAGTGATTTAACGTAGGCTTTTTGCCTCGAAGTAACTCATATGGAGTTTTTCCTAAGATTGGTCTAATCAAGACTCGATTGAGTATATACGTTGAAGTATCAACTGCATTACACCAAAATTTTTGAGGTATGGATTGTTCATTAAGCATGGTTCGACTCATTTCTTGTAGAGTTCTATTCTTTCTTTCTACTACCCCATTCGATTGTGGAGTGCGTGGAGCCGAGAAGTTGTGAGTAATACCATTAGCCACAAAAAGCTCCGAATTGCACTTCATTATCGAATTCCCTACCATGATCCGTCCTAATAGACACTATGGGACTTCCTAGTTGTCTTTGGATCTTTTTGCTTAATATTTAAAAATAGTTAAAGGTTTCTGTTTTGTTCTTTAAAACATTTGTCCATGTATACCTAGAGTAGTCATCCACTATTACCAAAGTGTAGTAGTTGCCTCCATAACTTTGGATAGCGGATGGACCAAATAAATCCATATGTAGTAATTCTAGACACCTAGTTGTGGACACCATGTTTTTAGCTTTATGACTCGAATGAGCTTGTTTTCCTACATTACAAGCATCACAAAAATGATGTTCATATTTTAACTTAGGTAGATCTCTTACTAGATCTTTGGATGATAGCGATTGAAGAAGTCGCATGTTGGCGTGACCCAATCTTCGATGCCATAAGGTCCAAGTATCATCCATAGAGGTAAGACATAGTTTGTCTTTAGGTTCATTACCGATTTTAATGACATAGACTCCATGTTTCCTAATTCCTCTTCCTATGGTTATGCCATTTTTAAGTATCTTACTACCGGTTTCGGTAAAAGTACATTGCACTTTTTATCACATATTTGTCCTATACTTAAGAGATTAAAGTTTAGGTTTTCTACGTGACACATCGTTAATGGTTAGAGATTTGTTAGAAATCGTACCTTTACCGATGATTCTACTTTGCTATTTCCAAACACCACATTACCTCCATTAATGGATTCATATGTGGAGAATAGATCCCTATTGCCGGTCATGTGCCTTGTGCACCCGCTATCCTTGACCCATTCATCGGGTCTAGGTCGACCTTTAAGCACACCTAAAACAATAATAAACTCAAAAGTTTGGTCCCCATTTGTTCATGGGTCCATTAGTGTTAAACATTCCATTCATGTTAGACATGTATGGATAAGATGAGTATGCATTCCATGGAGCAAAGTTTTGAAAAGGAAAACCGTTTTGCATGTTTTGATTCCATCCCATTTGATGGTTACTTTTCGGGTAAACGCTATTAGGTCTCCTAAATGAATTAGGTTTTGAAAAAGATGGAGCTTTGTTTCTTGCAAAAGTAGGATTATATTTTGGAGGTGGTTGTCTAGTGGTGACATGATTTGGTTTCTTCCTATTAACTATGACAAACTCAGTTCTAGATGAAGAAGCTACATTATTACTAATGTTTGCTACAGCAGATCCACGGATCCCTTTTTCTACACTAGCCGGTTCCCTTTTTAGGGGATCCGTGGGATCCGCCACAACAGTGGCTGGTTTTTCTAGTTCTTTAACAAATTTTGTTTCTTTACTTTCACTAGTTGATGGATCAAGTTGTTGACTACCTAGACCCTTTTGTTTTAACGCTATCGAGTATTGTATCTAAAGTGTTCGTGCTCATTCTAGCAATTTTAGAATCTAAGTGATCCACTAGTGTTTGAAGTTGAACGCAAAGTTCACATTCACCACTTGCTATTTTACCTTTCTCTAAACGTTTTAGTTTTGCTTTTAATTCTATGACTTCTTTATCTAAACGTTTATTTTGACTCTTTAAAAGCTTGTTTTTGTTAACTAGTTTTAAGCTAATATTGCATAGTTTATCATATTCATTATGCAATGAGTCATCATCAAGTGATGAGCTACTATAGTATTCAGGACATACCTCGTCATTTGCCATAAGACAAATTTCTTCATCCTCCTCGTCGCTCATTCCCCACGTGCCGCTCACGAACGCCTTTTGATCATCCCGTTTGGGACACTTACTAATAAAGTGGTTTGGGTCCCCACATTTAAAGCAAGTACGATCATCCTTTGGCTCCTCGTCCTCTTTGCTTTTCCGAAAGCCTTTCTTATCATCATACGGTTGTTTGACGTATCTACCCTTTCTTCTAAAGAACTTTTTAAAGTCCCTTACCGCCATAGCGTACTCTTCGTCGTCACTACTCGAAGATGAGTTCTCCTCATCGCTCGAGGCCTTTTTGGCTTTAAGGGCAAGAGATTTGTGTTTCTCTTTCACCTTTGAGGCTTCGGAATCTTTAGCAAGGACAAGCTCGTAGACTTTTAGGTTGCCTATGAGTTCATCGAGGGTGAGGATTGTCAAATCTTTTGACTCTTCGATTGCCGTCACCTTGGATCTCCACTTCGATGGAAGTGCCCTTAGATATCTCCTAACATGGTTACGGCTAGAAAAAGATTCATCAAGTGCTTGTAAAGATGTAATAATAGTATTAAAGTTAGCAAATGAATGATCTATAGTTTCCTCATCCGATATTGAAAATTGTTCATATTGTTGAACAAATAAATCAATTTTATTATTTTTAACTTGTTGGTTGCCTTGATGAGTTACAACTAAAGAATTCCAAATTTCTTTAGAGGTTTTAAGCATAGAAATTCTTTCGAATTCCTTTTTCGGTAAAGCATTATATAAAACCATTTTTGCTTCACTATTTTAGAAAGCTTTTTCTTCATTTCATCATTTAGTTTATCATGAGGTATGTGAACTAAATTTCCTTTATCATCATTTGAGGTAGCCTCAAAATCACCTTCAACAATAATGTACCAAAGATCAATATCTTTAGACTTCACATATGTTTCGAATCTATTTTTCCAATATATAAAACCATTAGTTTCAAGTAGTGGTGGTCGTTGCATAGATTGCCCTTTCTTATAATTTTCAGAACCCATAGTGATCGAAAAGTTTTTAAAATACAATTTTATTTTAAAACTTTTATAAACTTAGCTCTTGATGCCAATTGTGGAAAACTAGAAGGGGGTTGAATAGTTTTGCCGATTTTAAGTTGATTTCAAAACTTTAGATTCGATATTATGTGAAATCGTATGGATGTTGAGAACGTATAGATCTAATGATAATGCACGCAAAATAGACAAAGTTAAGGGATAGAAATGACACAACCGATTTATAGTGGTTCGGCTACAAGGTCACCTTCCTTGCCCTACTCCACTCCCCGAGTCACCTACTCGAGAGTTCAAGCACTATGTCAACAAACTCCTTCACTTGGCGGAGAAGCCTTCACAACGTTGCTTACACTTTTTCCGGTACAAAGCTAGATACCGAGTCCGTAGCACGGTGGACCAAACCAACACAACTATTACACAACAAATATGTGAAATATCAAATACAAGATCTTCGCTACAGAAATCTTGCGGAGTGACAAATCAATCAAGGACCCTTGCTTGGATGACTTGTAGAATGCTCGTGATCTCGCCTTAGAGAAGGACCTATATGAGGATCACAAATAGAAAGAAAGAAGAACAACTCTCTAGATCAAGTGATCTATATGTTAGAAGAGAATGAGAGTGTATGAGAGATTTAGTAAGAAGAGGGGTGAGTTAGAATGAAGAAATGGCTCTCTATTTATAGGCAAATTTCTCCTCTGTTCCACGGATCCCACGGATCCCTTCCACTTGGGATCCGTCTAGTGTAATCCTAGGGATCCGTGGTATGCTCCTCTTTGCCCATGGGTTTTTTGGTTATGGGTCATGGGTTATGGGTTGGTCCATGGGTTTTCTCTAGATTCAATGTATCTAAGTATACATTGTATCAAGTCTTCTTTGGTATGGGTTAAGATCCATGGTTTATGGTTTTTACCCATCCTAATAAACTATTACAACAAATGCTTAATTATTACATTTTTGTATTTAA
Source organism: Chrysanthemum makinoi (assembly GCA_910596185.1). NCBI lineage: Eukaryota > Viridiplantae > Streptophyta > Magnoliopsida > Asterales > Asteraceae > Chrysanthemum > Chrysanthemum makinoi. The sequence continues at coordinate 235,778,173 of OU343221.1, forward strand.
ATGGCTATATGTAAATGCTTTACAAAAATAACATGTATCCTTATAATTATACTTAAGATAACATTACATTTGTTATCAACAAAACACAAAGAGATCGCAAAATATTAATAAATGTTTTTACGGTTTATTTGTATTAACACATTATATTTGTTATCAACAAAACACAAAGAGATCGCAAAATATTAATAAACGTTTTTACGGTTTATTTGTATTAACATCTTTCTATCATTCCTATTCCCCTAGAGAACGAAATCAATCCCCTGGGCTTACCACATACTATACTACAACGATTAGGTTCACTGCCTAGAGGGTTGAAAAACTTGCTCGTAGAAAAGGAAGTATTCTCGACCTCGAACCCTGCTATCAAGTTTTTGGCACCGCTACCGGGGAATAGAATAGCTAGTTATATTTCTATCTCGTTTAGGTCTACTCGCTTGATTCCTATCAAGTGAGATTTTTTCTCTTTTTCATTAGCTTTCTTGTAGTCTATCACCCTTCTTTGTGTTTTCGTACGTAATCTCATCACTTCTAATCATGGAAGGTGATAGCCCACCCAACAACGATCCACCACCACCACATCAACCACTTCCACTCAATCAACCACCACATGACCCGCCAAGAGGCCGTACTCTTGGTGAATACTTTAGACCGAGCCATCAAGGCTAAGGAACACCATTGAGCTCCCACTTCAAGCTCAAACTACGGCCCTGCGATCCGACACCATCCGGTTTGTGCAAAACGGATGTGCATTCCATGGACTTCGTTCTGAAGATCCTAATCAGCATATCAAGGATTTCCTAAAAAGTGTTGACTCCATTGATCTTGATGCTACCACACGAGAGACTACGCGCTTGCTTCTCTTTCAATTCTCTCTACGGGACCAAACTAGTAATTGGCTTGAGCGACTTCCCGCAGGATCCATCTCAAGTTGGGATGATCTCACCACTCGTTTCCTCGCCTAATTTATCCCACCGGGGAGAACTACCAAGCTAAGGAATGACATCTTGATATTCCAACAACGTCAAGGCAAAACTCTCTTCGAGACGTGGACTCAATTCAAGGACTTACTCCATAAAGTCCCTCATCACGGCATTGATCTTTGGCTTCAAGTCCAAATCTTTTACGATCATGTCAATCTCTCCACTAGGCAAACCATCGACCAAGCGGCCGGTGGTAAGCTTAGTGAACTTACCGCGGAAGAGTCATGGGGTACAATAGAGGACCTAGCTCTTTATGACAACGAATGTTGGAATGACCCCCGTGAGTTGCCCAAAACCGTAAAGGAAATCTCCTTGCCTCCCATTGACTCACAACCTTCCAATCATAGGATGCTCAAACTTGAAGATCAAGTCAAATTCCTAATGAGTTCTTACTAAATTCCTAAGCCTTCATGCCAAGTGAACAAAGTCACTTCCTTGTGTGAGTTATGTAGTGGTCCTCATGACACTCGTAATTGCACGAGACTCCCCGAACAAGCGTCCGTGGACTACGCATCCTCGCGTACCAATGGAATGTGTTAATACAAATATCGTCATTAAACATTATTTATATTTTATGATCTTTACCTAAGTTTTGTTAACGACAAAAGTAAATTTAATTTTTATAAAGCTTAAAGCTTGTCAACTTTAATAGATATTAAAACAAGCTTTTCAAATAATATCTTCATCACTCAAGCATTTACATTTTGATTAATCATATTTTGATATGACTCTAAACCATAATGTTTGTTAGTATTTTTAGATCAAGAATGTTTTGGTTCTTAAAACAAAACATTACATATGTATTTACATTTTAACATATTTCTAAAAATAGAAAAACAAACACATGACATCATGTAGTGCATCATTGAAATCCTTAGAAGATTTTACTAGATACTTTGTGTAGATTTAGACTCTACATATCTTACACAATCTTGGATAGATATGGTTGACTTTGGTAAGATTTTGGTGATCTTGTTGTCAGACCCCGGCGGCACCGAAACTTAACACGGACGGAACCCTTCTGAGGGATCCGTGGTCCGTGGTGCCTGCTGAGTATTTTGGCTATAAATAGCAAAGCCAAATTAAGTTGTTTTTCATCCCTTTCTATCATATTCACATACATTCCTTCTCTCTAACATTTTTAACTCAGTTTCATGTCATATTAGTGATATCTTTTGTAGCAAAGAAGATCAAGGCATATTCAAGCTTCAACAAGTTGTTGGAAGTCTTGTTTGTTTGTTGTTGTATGATCTTGTGTTGATTCATACATCATTGTTATACCAAACCATCATAATCTTGTGAGTGTGAGTGGTTAGTATTTTAGTCCTTAAAATACATTGTGTGTGGGAGTGGTTGTACCCTTGAAAAGAACTCGACATCTAGCTTAGTGTCGGAAATAGTGTGTAAGCGAAGTGTAAAGGTTTCTCCACCGGTGAAAGGAGCTTGTTGACTAGTGAAGTTAAACTCTCGAGTGTGAGACTCGAGGAGTGGAGTAGGGCAAGGAAAAAGAGTCCTTGTAGACCGAACCACTATAAACAACTTGTCGTGGTTTGATTGTTTCTTTCCTTATCTACTCTTCATATATTGTTTGCATATTAATTATCATTCACTAACATATCTAAGATCAATATCAATTGATCTTTCAATAAGTTTCAAAACAAAGTTTTTAATCGGTAAACTATTCAACCCCCATTCTAGTTTTCCACAGAATGGGAGGAAGATTCCCCACGACACCCGGACCTAGGACTTACAACGAAGCCCGAGAGGCATGGAGGGGCAAACCCGACTATAATTGGATTCAAACCAAAGAATTCACCTCTAACGGCTCTCCATGGCCCCAACAACACAATTCAAGCCCTCATGCCCCTAGTCAACATAACTTAGAAGGGATAATGCGAAACTTCTTGACATCCCAAGATGCCCAAATAGCCAAGCTTTCGGACCGCTTTAACCAACAACAAGTCGAGATGGATAGGAAAATAGATAACCTCTTGAAAGCCATTACCAAGATGATAGGACGACAACCGAAAAGGTTAATGCTATCTCGACTCACTCCTCCGAAAAAGCTTTCCTTGTAAAGATTAAGGACCCGAGCAAGTACCTCACTCACTCGCAATTAGGCAATGAAACTAGGGACCCGTCTTCATCAAAGCACGTTCACTTCATCAATGTCATCACCCTAGTGAGACCAAATAGGAATAGCGATGAAGCAAAACATGAGACGGTGCTTTTACACTATGAGATACCCACAAATCACCTTTAGAAATTCTAGAAACCTCAACATACCGTGTTGCATAGGACATCTTTTCGTGGCAAAGGCCTACATTGATCGTAAGTCCCCAATAAACATCATGACTAGCACGTACTTTAATTGGGTGATGAAAAAACCTATCCCAAATAAGCAAGACCCCGATGATCCTAGAGTAAGATGTAATTTCCTAGGTAGAATTAAGGGATTGCCCGTCTATGTAGGAAGCTTCACATACCCAACGGATTTCATGATTGTGGAATATGTTAGTACGGCTATAGATCCTAGCTTGTCCCATGTAGTTCTAGGAAAGCCATTCATAGATTGCTCCGGGACGACTTATGATCCATCGTTAGGGATAGTTAGATTCAAGGATGAGATCAATGACATTGCCTACCAAATGCCATTTAAGATTGAGCAATTCTCATCACTATCCAATAATGAGAAGGAACTTAAGCTATCGATCTACTATAGGAATGAGGAGGATAGAAGGTGGGGAGTAGATTATGTGATGAGTAAGATATTTGGATTCTATAAAGAATGTGTGAAATTAGGGCAATAATATAGAACCAAATGGGGGCAAGATGACTTCTTAGAAAGATGCACAATAGGGCATAACTATGCGATGGAAAACCCCAATAGAGATCTTCATGAAGAAGAAGATGACGGTAAAGAAGTCACGTAGGAGCACGACTTCGAGTCTAGCTACAAGACTCATAAATAAAGAAAAGCGCTTCGTGGGAGGCAACCCATGCTTAATTGTTTGATTGTTTTATTTTTTCAATTTTGTTTGTGTGTTTATATATCTTTTTCATTATTGTTTATTTTCATGTTAGACTTTGTGAAAATGCTTTATTTTGTTTTTAACCTTGTCTTAATTGCATATATAGGTATTTTACAAAAAGATAAGTGTACGGAAGATCACATATGTTTTTAAGAACATGAACATGCGATTAGCAATAATTGAAATTTTATATAATTGTGTGTTTGTTAGAGTCAAATGCTTGTATCGAGTCATAATAGATGTTTTACAGAAATTTTTCCATGTTTTAATGAGGTAATTTTTCCAGAAAAACGTGTCAGACCAATTTTTGTCAGGACAACCTGATGGGGTCAGGATTAACACCTGACGACGTCAGGCAATGTGGAAACAGAATGTCAGTTTCATTTTCTGTGTAACTTGTGATTTTTGGAAATTCCCAATTCTTAATTTTTCAGAAAAAAAAAATGTAAACATCTATTCCACAAGCATTATATCTTACTTGCTTTCTAGTTTAGATGTGTGTCATACATAGTTTTACCACCAATTTTACGAGAAGGTTTAGTTTGTTTTCTTATAAGTATGCAGGTTATATTGGACAAGAAGAAGAAACACATGTTGGAAGAAGCACTTATGACTTATTCATTCTTCTTGGAGGAGGATTTAACCGCAACTTCATACGTATCCTACCGAGCTAATCAGGGGAGTACTAGTTTCTTTCTCTTTTAACTTACCTTCCTTTATCATAACTTTGATACTTTCGAGGAACATTGGAGACAATGTTCAGTTTAAGTGTAGGGAGGGAGAATAAAACGGGAACTTAGAAACTATTCACCCACTTGATTATTTGTCTTGTCTTTGGTAATTTGTGTAATAAACTATGAGAAATATTTGTTAGGGCAATTTTAGCACCAAATTTTAAAATTTTTAGGGCATTTACGAGCTAAACTTTAGTCTTAATAAAGCATCTCATGGATAGGAATTATATGACTATCACAAAAACCGTATACCACTCAAATTCCACCCCAAAATGTGAGGTTCGCCCCTAGATCTTTATATAACAACCGCAAAATTTCAGGTCATTACTCAACCTTAAGCTTGAAAAATTAATTTTCTAAGTTTACATGTTTACGTTAATGCACGATTTCAAAGTTAGACTCACACGTCACGTTCCGGCACAACCAAAATCTAATAAACGTTTTATTAAGGCTTCTTTGAAATTTCGTGGAATACTAGTCGAGTTTACACTTATTTTTCGTGGAAAAACTATTTTAAACGTAATGGTTCTAATTACGAGTCCGAGATCGGTCGTGATCGAGCCCGAATGGGTCCCACTCCATAATATTACAAAATATTATTAACTCTTCAAATATTACCCTTCCTTTTGTTTTCTCATTCGCCCCCCCTTCTTCCCCTTGTTGGCAAATATGGTCCCTCCTAGCATATAAAAGAAACATTTTAGGGTTTTATCCCATATGATACTACACCTCACCGGAATCCATAATTCCGGCGCCGCTACACTTTTTCGGCCAATTTCCGCGACACAAGATTTTCATCCCAATGAGATCAAGACTAGTAGACTATTTCTGGAGCGTTTGGTGTCTCGTAGAGGACGTTTGGGGTCGTGTTTGATATATACCGCCGTTCACCATCACCACTCTCTTTTAGTTTGGTCTCATTTGGTAAGCACGCACCACCATCCCGTTTATTCCTTTCATTTTGATTAAAACCCTAATCGGTCCTAATATAACTAAACGATTTTGAAGCTAAACTAGTAAAACTAATGTTTTCTAGTTAAAAACCTTGCGTTTTAGAGTCAAAACTGTGTGGATTCAATTTCTTTTCATCAAACTCGTTTGACTCACTACTGAGTCAACTCGACTCGTCCGAGTCAACTCACTAGTTGAGTTGACTCGTGACCATGCCCATTCGTTTGAGAGTTTATTCTATTTATTTTGTACTCGGTTGATATATCTCAGCTTCAGCTCGTTCTTGTTTAGTTATTTTTCTTTCAGAAAGTTTAGTTGTGTTTAATTGATAGCCGTTTACTAAGTAGCCTCGTTGGTGGTTGAGTCGTGACTCAAGGGAGTCACGACTAGTGGTACTTGTGTCATCAGGACCATGGTGGGTCTGTTTGTGTCATTGGTGGGTAACTAGATTGTTTATGATTTGAATTAGTTTGAACCGCGACTCCCAATGTTGGTATTGTTTTGTTCGCGCCTTTTGGTTAACAGATTTTATATATTGCAATATAAAAGTAAGTCGTGACTCAAGGAGAGTCACAGCCAATGTGTAACATATTGGATTTCACATACACATCATAACATAAACACAAGAGGCATACACAATGGTTTTAGAGAGAGAAAGTTAGAGGTTTGGGAACTTTAGTGAGAGAAAGAAAAATCTTATTATGAGCTCCAACTCTCTACCTTGGGAGGTAGAGAGTATTTATAGTCTTAGAATAAAACGCCACCTGACGGGCTGTGGATCAGGCATACAGTGGGTAAAGACCCGTCCGTCCTCCACGGTGTTAGTTAACTAAATACTACTTAACATCAAATAACTATGACTACGAGCTTTCTAACGATTACATATACTTGAGGTGACCGACACTTTAACTCTTGGATTTTCCAAATCCTAACAATCTCCCCTAAGGGAGGTCACCTCAAACACACATTAAAATTACATAGAATACAAACGGATATATCATTGAGATAGTTCTTGAATTCTTGTTCATGTTCTTTGTTCCGTAGCTCGTAGTCTTTGATTCTTCATTTTTGCATGTTTGGATAATCTGAGTGGAGGTCTTTAAGCGATCCACGTGATCTTGGAGTTTTGAGTCACTTTTGAGATCATCGCCACATTAATCTCTTACTCATCCATTGTGGAGTTGGTATTATGTGATGTTGTGACTTTTGGACCGACATGCTCACATTCTGGATCATGATGTATACTTATCGAGTAGCGAAGCTTTCGTTGATTCATGATATTGGCGGCAGCGAGCGAAGCATGGAGTGATAATATCAGAGTCATTGATGCACTAATCATGATTTCTTTGTAAATGAATGTGTTGTGTGAGCATGCGGCTATGGATTGACCGCTCCATTATGATCAAGAAAGCAAACATCGCGTACTTTGCATACAAGAGTTAGCAATAAAGTGCACGAAAGTGTCTTTGATCACTTTCGTTGAATTGAGGCACACGGTTCCCCGTTGATCGATAAAAGTGCTGCTTGTGATCGGTATAATTCGAAGAATTTCCGGGTTTCGCAGCTCTAGCCGTTTCTCAAACCGGAACGTCTTAAAGAAGACAACGAATTGAGTGAACGGCAAATAATTGAGATTCACGATTGATAAAAGAGATTTGAAAACAATCGTGTATCGCTCAATAGAAATTGTTTTTGCAATACAACGAAGGTTTTAATGAAAATCAATTATCAATCATAAACACCTTTAATTTTGAAATATTTGTACCGCGATCGATGTGCTAAAGAAAAGAGTTTTTAAGCACAACGACCGGTTTTTCAAAAGTAACCGTCAATCCATAACACGAACGAGATTGATTCAAAAGATTGAATCGCTCCATTGTTTCTATTCAGTTGTCACATGGTTGATCTATTGGATAGATCTCACATGCCACCTACTAGGAGCTTGTTTGATGTTGGCTCCAGAAGGCTTTCCATCTTCATTGTGAATATGTTTGCATATCACTCAGATGTTCTGGCAATACCACAAGGATAATGCGTAGGACTCATAAGATATAGTTTCTCTTTCCACATTGTGTGAAACAGAGAGTCTTCATTGAAAGTGTCCTAAAGAGATTTATATGATGATCTCGTGGCTCTAGACTCAATTGTGCATATTTGGTTCCTATGCCGGAGACTAGGAAGAGGGTTGTGACAACCCGTACTTTCAGGTCATTTCTCGACACAGTTCATGTTTCATAATTTCAACATTTATAGTAAACTTGGTTTACTTGTTTCAAATTCGCGTAACCTTGGAGGTTTAGCGGCGAATTCATGATCATGACATCACTTACATTTCATATGGACTATGATTAGTCTACATTTCATTGACATCATGTGCATCCCATAAATTCATTCACAACATTTCATTTCACCTTCAACGTGTAATTTTTATATTTAATAATCTTTATCGCGTGAGTTTTTATTTTAAATATTTAATCCGTTACTTTCAAAAATGATCCCGATGTATTTTTTAACTTACATTTAGTTTATAAAAACTATATTTTTAGTTTTCCTAGTGTTTCAAATTTATTTGGTAATTAAATCGTTAAAGTTTAATTATTACGTCGTTTTTCTTAAAATTTTACGATAATTATTTTATCACTCAATTTTCACAAGGAAAGTATTTTTACAATTTTTATCATCTCATTACATTCTATTTTGACCTAATAAAAACTTACTTGTACCACAAATGTCTATTTACATTCACTTATACATTTCCTACAAAAATTCTTACACTTTCTTTACAATATATACACAAGTTACAAATAAAAAAAAAATAAATATTTTTGAGACAACCCTCCCCAAAACCGGCCATAGGGGAGGGTGTGTTATAAATGTGGCATGGCTCATTAATTTTATGTTTTCAATCTTGCATAAAAGTCTACTTAACTCACTTAGTTCTCATTCATTCACTTCACATATTTCTTCAAGTGTTATCAAAATTCTCTCCTTTGTTTCTTTGGGTTCTTCAAACCGGCCACACATCAAGAGCAAGGGATCAAGATTTTTGCAAGCTCAAGTCATTAACAACCTAGTATATATCCTTTATATGGTTTTGAAATAAAAACCAAGGATATTTAAGTTAATCCTTGTTACTTTCACCTCTTCATTATCACTAGTAAGCTTGTTTTATCATTTTTATGTTTCCTTTTCATTTTCATATGTTTCTTTTCATTTTTGGAGCTTATATGCATGATATGTGATTTATACCATTTATTTCATGATTTTAGAGTTATATATATATATTGGTCATCCTATAAATATTCCCATGGTATTGGTTGGTCTTGATGGTGATTAGGAACCCATGACACCCTAAGAAGGTGTATGGTAGGATTAGATTAGTTTTGGAGTTGATTTGAAGGGATTAGAATAGGTTTTGTTCGAGAAAAACTATTTTCGATAAGTATATTTTGTGTTCTGTCCTTGTTTTGCTTTTCTGGAAAATCCGGCAGTAGGCACGACTTTTTGGCCTTGATTTTTAGAAAATATACTTTAAAAGCGAATCCGTGGCGCTTGAGCGGAATAAAACGGACTTATAACGAAGAAGTTATGGATTTTACAAGTTTGACGACGAAAAATATATTATTTTCGGATTTTCAGCAACTGTTTTTAGTTTGTACGGGTCAAAACGAGCCTTAAGCTTCACAAATTATTTCGACTTGTCAAAAATATATTGGTTTACTTCAATACGAAGCTAAGGACATATTAAACGTAGAAAACGGATTTGAAACGACAAAGATATGCATTTTTTTTTTCATAAACTTGCGTAACTAATTTTCGCACACAATTAGCCAAAACCACCATCTTTAACCCTTAATATCTTTATGTTCGAGACCTTTTGGACGAAAACTCCTGGACTGAAACTTTTAGATATCGATACAAACTTTCCAAAACAGTCGAGTTCGTTCTCTAACGATCGGCGTACACTTTGTTTTGACTAGTTTTCCAAAGCCATTTTTGTTAATTTCATAAAATTCCGACGACATTGTTTTGCGACGAAAAGTGGTAATTTCTCTAAAAATCATTATAAAACCATTGTAGGATGACATTTTGACGTAAAAACATGTAAAGTGATTTTTGTTTGGTCAAGGCGTCAAAAGAGTATTTTTCGACGTCGAGTAATATTTTCAAAACTCGTAAATGGTATAAATAACATATCAAGTGCATGCATAACATTACATTGCAACTCATGACATATCATATCATTGATAATAGGTCAAGATTAACGTATCACATTACATCTCGGTGTACTCACTTTTGTCTTCGCATCATTTCACCAAGTGAGTTCGTAGCCCCTACTTTTACTTGTTTTCATAAATGTTTTGGGGGAGATACATGCTCAATTATTTTCATAACTATCCTGATTATTTGAAACTACATGTTTAACTGAACTGAATGCTAGTCATACGAAGTAACATTATTGTCATACTTAGAATTTCTATATCATATATTCAATGGTCTAACGGACTTGGTATATTCATTGGTCTAACGGACTTGGTATATTCATTGGTCTAACGGTCTTGGTATATTCATTGAGCTAACGGTCTTGGTATATTCATGGACTAACGGTCTTGGAACGATTTGAACGTACACTATATACACTTTGGCAATGGGTTGTGAACACACAGGTTGCAAGTTTTGTATGGGCGGAACTTGGAACTGAGTGGATTTACAATGCCTTTTCTGCATAAACGATTTCGATACATTGAGCCATGCACTATTATGTGAATTCATTTGACATCATGCACTTGAACATTAACTCTACATATTCTGGCAGTGGGTTGTGAACACACAGGTTGCAAGTTTTGTATGGGCGGGACTTGGAACTGAGTGGATTTACAATGCCTTTGCTACATAATCGATTTTAAAAGGCTGTACATTTCAACTCAAACTCTATGAACTCACTCAACCTTTGTGTTGACACTTTTAGCATGTTTTAATCTCAGGTATCTAAGGCATTCACTTCATGGCACGCATTGGGACACATCATGGAGTCGTGATGACGACGCGTCTCACTTGGGTTTTACTTATTTTAAAACATCGTTTGTATTGTAACAAACTTATTTCCGCACAAGTTGATTTACATTTGGGACCTACTTTGTAAACTCTGACTATTTTATTAAATCAAACGATGTATTTTTCCAAACGACACTTTAGGTCGTTCAACATAACTGTGATTGTGATGCTATGACAGTCAATCCCCAGGAATTCCATTCCGCTGCAAAACAGGTAATTTGGGGGTGTGACAGATTGGCATCAGAGCTTGAGTTATAGAGAACTAGGTTGCATCATTGACCCTAGACTATAACTACATCATCATAGCATCTCATCATTTCATCATAAGTGCACGTTCACGTTACATGCGGTTTATACGCATTACATTTTTGAGTTATTCACTTTCATTTCACATCGATTGTCACATGGATGCCTTTAAATTCCTATCCCATTATCTTTTCCTCATACTCTAACGTGGAGAATTCCTTGTCATTCCCTATCACAATTTTATATCGGTGATTCATCACCGATAACGTCAAATGCCGAGATGAATCTTTATATAAGGCGAAGTCACTCTCACTCCTTGTTTCACCACTAACATGTCGAGTTACACTTTATTCACACATTAAGTCTCTAAACCATCATACATTGAAGCACTCACAACACCTCATAACCCATCTTTTCGGAAACCGACGATCATTTTTGAAACATAACCTCAAACTTATCATCTCTTATCACATTTCTTTGGAATGTTTATTATTAACATCGGATTTTGCTACGTCTCACACTTCCTCTTGTTTTGAAGAAGATATGGCGCCAAAGAAAGCCACACCGGAAATGACCCAGCAAAGCAATTCAAAAGTTGGTGAATGATAGCATTGCCGATGCTTTAAGGATTGAAAGGGAAGCGGTGGCTGCTGTTGCGAGCCACGGCTGCTGCTGAAAGCCGCATAAAACTTGCTGCTTCTGCTGCAGTAAATGTAAGAGGGTCCGGGGTTAAAAGTTGTTCGTATAAGGATTTCAAGAGTGGAGATCCCACCAAGTTTAAAGGGACTGAAGGAGCCACTGCCATGGTTAGATGGTTCGAGAAATTGGAGTCCGTGTTTTTGTTATGTAATTGCCCGGATGATAGTAAGGTCAAGTTTGCTACAAGTACACTACTCGATGGAGCATTGTCGTGGTGGAACTCATATGCTCAACCGATGGGAATAGAGAATGCTTTCAAGCTTACTTGGGAGCAATTCAAGGGTTTGGTAACTAAGAAGTTTTGTCCTCGTCTGAAGTGAAAAAGTTGGAGACAGAATTCTATGAGTTGGTAACTATTGGGTATGACATTGACACTTACATTCGAAGATTTCAAGAATTGGCCGTGTTATGCCCATCTATGGTTTCGGATAACGAGAAGTTACTAGAGGCTTTTATCGGTGGACTTCCCGAGGTTATTCAAGGAGATGTGACTTCTTCTGACATAACGATTGAGGAGGCTATTCGATTGACTCAAAGCTCATGGCCCAGGTAGTGAAGAGAGGCAAGTACACCAACACCAACCAAAATAACAACAACCCCAACAACCGCACCAACTACAACAATAACCAAAACAACAACAACGACGATAATCAAATCAACAACAACAAAGGAAATGGGAAAACGACCAAGGAGATGATAACAACAACAACCAAAACCGCAACACTAACCATCATCAACAACGAGAAAAGAGGCAAAAGCGCCTGGTATATGTTCTTTGCGCACCAATAGAAGGCAGAGGTTATCTGGAACTTACCCACTATGTATGTCGATGTAAGTATCATCACACGGTCTTTGTCTGCTAAGTGCTACAAGTGTCAACAACTGGGACACCTTGCCAGGAATTGTAGAGGCAAGACCATGGTTACATGTTCAGATGTGGGAGCAAGGACACTATCGAAATCAATGTCCTCAAAACCAAGGTCAACAAGTCGAAGGTGCTCATGGGAATATATATATGTTAGAAGGAGGAGGAGGAGCCCGTCAAGGTATCAACGACGCGGAAGACTGAAGAAGTTCGGAAACTAACAGTCTTATTTTTCCTTATGTACTATGTTGTACTAATTTTATGTCTTCCATCGTATCCGAAACTTTATAACTTAACGATGTACTACTTTTGCTAAACTACCCGTTGTAAAATATTCTCATCTATCGTACTTTATTTCCTTCGATTGATATCATTTCACGAGGATTTTAATTCTTTTTACTTTAACTATCATTTTAACGACACTTCTCCATGTCTTCTCTCCTCGATGTTCATCACAATTTTAACATCAGTTGACTCAACACCAAACATCATATGAGTCGATTAGTCCAAGCATTGCATAGTTACTCCTAAATTATACATAGCCTGATCACCTATGTCTAATTCAGGAAGAATCATGCAATGAAGGGAGTAGTAGGCTTATATGTGCAAGCAATTCCATAATCGAGCCAAATTTTCAAAAGATTTTCATCAAACCACTTGTTTCCAATTTGATCCAGCGTGACAGTTCTTGTTTGATGAGTTGCAAAGATCGAGCTAGAAACAAGTTGTTACCTAAACCGATTTAGCCTAATCGTATGACAGTTCTTGTTTGATGAGTTGTGGGATTAAGTAAAATCGGTTACCAAAAAGTCTTTTGAGGGTTTTGCTCGGGAATGGGAAAGTTTGCCACATCAAACCCTAAACCCGTTAGACCTAACAACGATTGAATTCAGGGATTTGAATTCCTTTTGGATGGGCGAATGTGACAACCCGTACTTCGGGTCATTTCTCGACAGTTCATGTTTCATAATTTCAACATTTATAGTAAACTTGGTTTACTTGTTTCAAATTCGCGTAACCTTGGAGGTTTAGCGGCGAATTCATGATCATGACATCACGTACATTTCATATGGACTATGATTAGTCTACATTTCATTGACATCATGTGCATCCCATAAATTCATTCACAACATTTCATTTCACCTTCAACGTGTAATTTTTATATTTAATAATCTTTATCGCGTGAGTTTTATTTTAAATATTTAATCCGTTACTTTCAAAAATGATTCCGATGTATTTTTAAACTTACATTTAGTTTATAAAAACTATATTTTTAGTTTTCCTAGTGTTTCAAATTTATTTGGTAATTAAATCGTTAAAGTTTAATTATTACGTCGTTTTTCTTAAAATTTTACGATAATTATTTTATCACTCAATTTTCACAAGGAAAGTATTTTTACAATTTTTATCATCTCATTACATTCTATTTTGACCTAATAAAAACTTACTTGTACCACAAATGTCTATTTACATTCACTTATACATTTCCTACAAAAATTCTTACACTTTCTTTACAATATATACACAAGTTACAATTAAAAAAAAAAAAAAATAAATATTTTTGAGACAACCCTCCCCAAAACCGGCCATAGGGGAGGGTGTGTGATAAATGTGGCATGGCTCATTAATTTTATGTTTTCAATCTTGCATAAAAGTCTACTTAACTCACTTATTTCTCATTCATTCACTTCACATATTTCTTCAAGTGTTATCAAAATTCTCTCCTTTGTTTCTTTGGGTTCTTCAAACCGGCCACACATCAAGAGCAAGGGATCAAGATTTTTGCAAGCTCAAGTCATTAACAACCTAGTATATATCCTTTATATGGTTTTGAAATAAAAACCAAGGATATTTAAGTTAATCCTTGTTACTTTCACCTCTTCATTATCACTAGTAAGCTTGTTTTATCATTTTTATGTTTCCTTTTCATTTTCATATGTTTCTTTTCATTTTTGGAGCTTATATGCATGATATGTGATTTATACCATTTATTTCATGATTTTAGAGTTATCTATATACTATGGTCATCCTATAAATATTCCCATGGTATTGGTTGGTCTTGATGGTGATTAGGAACCCATGACACCCTAAGAAGGTGTATGGTAGGATTAGATTAGTTTTGGAGTTGATTTGAAGGGATTAGAATAGGTTTTGTCCGAGAAAAACTATTTTCGATAAGTATATTTTGTGTTCTGTCCTTGTTTTGCTTTTCTGGAAAATCCGGCAGTAGGCACGACTTTTTGGCCTTGATTTTTAGAAAATATACTTTAAAACGAATCCGTGGCCGCTTGAACGGAATAAAACGGACTTATAACGAAGAAGTTATGGGATTTTACAAGTTTGTGCGAAAATATATTATTTTCTGGATTTTCAGCAAACTGTTTTTAGTTTTGTACGGGTCAAAACGAGCCTTAAGCTTCACAAATTATTTCGACTTGTCAAAAATATATTGGTTTACTTCAATACGAAGCTAAGGACATATTAAACGTAGAAAACGGATTTGAAACGACAAAGATATGCATTTTTTTTTTCATAAACTTGCGTAACTAATTTTACACACAATTAGCCAAAACCACCATCTTTAACCCTTATTATCTTTATGTTCGAGACTTTTTGGACGAAAACTCTGACTGAAACTTTTAGATATCGATACAAACTTTCCAAAACCGTCGAGTTCGTGCTATAACGATCGACGTACCTGTTTTACTACGACTAGTTTTCCAAAGCCATTTTTGTTAATTTCATAAAATTTCCGACGACATTGTTTTGCGACGAAAAGTGGTAATTTCTCTAAAATTCATTATAAAACCATTGTAGGATGACATTTTGGCGTAAAACATGTAAAGTGATTTTTGTTTGGTCAAGGCGTCAAAAGAGTATTTTTCGACGTCAAGTAATATTTTCAAAACTCGTAAATGGTATAAATAACATATCAAGTGCATGCATAACATTACATTGCAACTCATGACATATCATATCATTGATAATAGGTCAAGATTAACGTATCACATTACATCTCGGTGTACTCACTTTTGTCTTCGCATCATTCCACCAAGTGAGTTCGTAGCCCCTACTTTTACTTGTTTTCATAAATGTTTTGGGGGAGATACATGCTCAATTATTTTCATAACTATCCTGATTATTTGAAACTACATGTTTAACTGAACTGAATGCTAGTCATACGAAGTAACATTATTGTCATACTTAGAATTTCTATATCATATATTCAATGGTCTAACGGACTTGGTATATTCATTGGTCTAACGGACTTGGTATATTCATTGGTCTAACGGTCTTGGTATATTCATTGAGCTAACGGTCTTGGTATATTCATGGACTAACGGTCTTGGAACGATTTGAACGTACACTATATACACTTTGGCAATGGGTTGTGAACACACAGGTTGCAAGTTTTGTATGGGCGGAACTTGGAACTGAATGAATTTACAATGCCTTTCTTTGCATAAACGATTTCGATACATTGAGCCATGCACTATTATGTGAATTCATTTGACATCATGCACTTGAACAGTAACTCTACATATTCGGCGGTGGGTTGTGAACACACAGGTTGCAAGTTTTGTATGGGCGGGACTTGGAACTGAGTGGATTTACAATGCCTTTGTTACATAATCGATTTTAAAGTACGTACATTTCAACTCAAACTCTATGAACTCACTCAACCTTTGTGTTGACACTTTTAGCATGTTTTAATCTCAGGTATCTAAGGCATTCACTTCATGGCACGCATTGGGACACATCATGGAGTCGTGATGACGACAGCGTCTCACTTGGTTTTACTTATTTTAAAACATCGTTTGTATTGTAACAAACTTATTTCCGCACAAGTTGATTTACATTTGGGACCTACTTTGTAAACTCCGACTATTTTATTAAATCAAACGATGTATTTTTCCAAACGACACTTTAGGTCGTTCAACATAACTGTGATTGTGATGCTATGACAGTCAATCCCCAGGAATTTCATTCCGCTGCAAAACAGGTAATTTGGGGGTGTGACAAGGGTCTCCTTCTTCAATATCAACAATCTCTAAGAGAAAGTCGATATATTATGTCGGTTCCCCGTGAGAATGAAACAAGTCCTTTTAAGAGGAACTTGAGTAGTTTGGAAAGTTGAAGTGCAGTGCGTCACTGGGTCCATGACGTTTTGTCTTCAATACCGATGTTACCTTGGTAACCACCAGTAGTATATGAATTAAACCCGGTTTCTGCCCTAAAGTTGAATTAATGGAGGGATATTTTTTTTCACCCTTTTCACATTCAATTCTTTTTCATTCTTCAACCCCTTCAGTGCTTACCGAGACTTCATAACTAGAACCTTGTTGGGTTTATTCCAGTACTAGCTCAGTCTCAATCCGCACTCTTCCCATATCTCACTTTTCTCCTTTTTCATCATACCTAAGGACTTCTACACTATCTAGTGGATTGTCCCTGGTAGATCCCTCCGGTTCTGGCGGATCATGGGACCTCAACCTAACCTTATCATCCTTATATCACCATACATAAAGTACAGTTGGTCGGTCTTTTTGGTATTGTTCATCCGCCATTGGAACCAATTGAAAACCATTTGAAAATCAATCAAGATACTTGTGATATAGAATCAACGCATTGTGTATCTTAATTGTTTTGATATTTTAGAAATGCTCCCCCTCAACATATGCATAAAAATTCAGAGATTGTTTAGTACATGGAGGCAAGAGATCTTTGAAATCGTTAGATTAAGAGTGAAAGGTCCAATCTTTTGATTAACATTTTCTAAAATGATCATCATCACTTCCTAATCAATTTGAGTAAATAAAACATTTTGAGGAAGGATGAGGTTTTCAAAAGTTTTCTCCCCCTCAATATGTGCCTCGAAGTTTGAAAGAGTTTTACACATATTAGAGGGAACCTGCACTTAGAGACAATTCAATCACGTTTCAATAATTTGTGGTTTAAAGTAGATGCTCCCCCTCAACATGTGCATGGAAAATTTGAAATCGTTTGTCACATGAGGGGAGGAAAACATGCTAAACACTTATGAAACCATTTATCGAATTATCGGTTTAAATCAATTTAAATCACAAATTCTCCCCGATCACAATTATCAAATCATTTGAGATTTGTGATCTCTGTAGATTAAATTGATTTTGAAAGCTTTTAAGGAGAATTGTGACTTGATTATGAAAGCGTTTTAACTGATAAGGATCGGATTTTGAGACTTTAAACTCCATTGATTAAACATGCATAATTATCTTTTGAAAACATAATAAGAACCAAGGTCTTGAACCAATTGTGTAAAATATTGTAAAACATTTAGAGTAGACCTTGCTCATTTAAGTGTTAATTGTTTGAAAAGAACACTTTTTGATTTAATTGAAAAATCATTCTCCCCCTCAATCAATGACGAAAGTTGTTGATTGATGGATTGAGATTTTGAAACTTGATAAGTTCTTTTGATTTTCAAAAATAGAGTCCGAAGTGTTTTAAAAAACAATTGAGTTTTCATAAGATTGCAAATATTTTTCAGAGGAATCTTTAGAAGGAAAAACATTTGAAATTAAACATTTGTCTTGTAAATGACAAACATTTGTTTTTAGAATCAGAGCATTAGGTTTGAAACATGAGATAAAGCATGGCTCTGTTCTTTCTTTGAAAACCGGGTTACTACCTGAAATGACAATAAACCATTGTTTCACTTTCTCCCAAAAATATTTTTTGATTTTTTTTAAACATTCGAACAACATCTAAAGTCCCGTGTCATTCTTTGAATGATAGCACAAAGACCGTAGATATTATCGAATCGAGAGAGAAAAAAAACATGACAAAAAGACAATATATATATATATATATATATATATATATATTTTTTGAGATTTTCAAATTTTTATGGATTTTTGAAAGTTTTATATTTTTCTATTTGCTTTTTGTTGGTTTTATAATTTTGTATTTTGCTTTTTGAATAAATATATACAAAAGATGGATGAAGAAAGACCTTTAATCCTCGTCTTCCTCCGAAGGCGTTTGAGTGTTTTCGGTTGAAGGCTTTTCAAGCCAAGTCGTGGAAGAATAAACTCAAAGCGTTCTCTTGGAAGAGCTTTGGTGAAGATGTACGCTACGGTATTCGACTTCACAAAATAGAGTTCCACCACACCGTTCTCCACTTGCTCCCCGATGAAATGATGTCGAATATCGATGTGCTTTGCTCTTGAGTGTTGTACGTTGTTGCATGAGAGAGCAATAGCACTTTTATTATCAAGTACAGAGGGATTTTGTTGAATTCAAAGCCATAGTCCGATAATTGGGATCTCATCCAAAGGATTTGAGCACAACAAGATGACATGGCTATGTATTCACCCTCTGTAGAGGAAATAGAAGTACTCATTTGCTTCTTTGAAGACCAGCTCATAAGCTTATCACCCAAAAGAGCACCTCTGACGTACTTCGGCGTGTATCTTGACATCTGCATGATCGGCATCGCATAGGCTGTTAGTGACATACCGGTGTCCTTCGGGTACCATAGTCCCATATTGATGGTTCCTTGGAGATACCGAAAGACCCGTTTAACCGCTTCAAGGTGCTTTTAGTAGGCTTAGCCTGATATCTAGCACACATGCATACAGCGAACAAGATATCGGTCTACTAGGCTGTGAGGTACATCAGGGATCCAATCATACTACGATATTTCGTTTGATCTACCATGATCCTTGAGTTGTCCTCATCCAGCTTGGAGCGTTCAATCATGGGAGTGTCACGGTGTCACAAGAATAAATCCAAATTTCTTTAAAATCTCATTTGCATATTTAGATTGATTTATAAAAATGCCTCGGGACTTTGTGAAATTTGTAATCCCAAGAAAAATGACATTTGTCCCATCATTGACATTTGAAATTTGGAACCCATTTCATTTGAAAACGATCACATTCATTGGGGTCGGTCGAGGCAAAGATAATATCATCAACATAAATTTGAACGTGAATTAAATGTTTGCACGACTTCACGGTGAACAATGTCGGATCAAGCTGCTCCTTTCTGAATCCAGTGGATAGAAGAAACTTTGATAGCGTATCATACCATGCCCTTGGAGCTTGCTTTAAACCGTAAAGAGCCTTCTTCAAGCGATAGACGTGAGTAGGATGCTCTGGATTCACAAAACCTTTAGGTTGGCTGACGTATACGACTTCTTTAAGATCCCCGTTAAGAAACGCCGTCTTTACATCCATTTGATAGACTACCATGTTCTTACTTGCAGCATTAGCCAAGAAGATTACGATTGCCTCGATCGAGCAACATGAGCAAATGATTCTTCAAAGTCAATACCCTCCTCTTGACGATATCCTTTAGCCACTAACCTAGCCTTGTTTTTCAACACATCACCATGCTCATCAAGTTTCACTTTGAAGATCCACTTTAGAGAAATGATCATAGCACATCTGGGCGGTACTAATTCCCATACATCTAATCGATCAAACTCATGAATTTCTTCTTGCATGGCATTGAACCAGCTGTCTTCATTCATAGCAGTTTTAATGTCTTTAGGTTCGATCTTAGAGATGTACGGAGTTGAAGAAGCACCATAAGGCATCAGTTGCAAGTTGTTTACGAGTGGATACTGGACGAGAAGGTTTCCAATGATGTTGTCCAATGGGTGATCATGTGTCCATTTTCTAAGGTGTTCTTGTGGTTGTTGTTGTGAACAGTAGCAGAGTCGATGTCTCCTGAAGAAGATGGTTCTGATGATGATTCAGGAGCAAATATTTTTCAAATGGAGCATCTTCGGGAGTAGCAAAGGGATTAACTTCATCATGTGATGCGAAAGCAATTCCATGATGTACACTTGATGATTGATGATTTGTTGATGAGACGATTGATCGCAGCAGGCTTCTTGACTTAATGATATTGAGGCTGAAGGGTTGACTTCATTCACAGGGATAGGAGCAGCCTCTGTTGATGGAATTGACATTTCATCAGCATTTGGTTCATAGTGTTCATCAAACATTGGATCAAACAATTTCTTTAAATCATCTTCTGATGGAGGTACATAAGGAGTTGTTGGAGAGGGATTAGAAATAAGAGTAGAACTGATGGGACTACTTGATGAAAGTTGAGTTCGGGTGAATTGGTTTGTCCGGAGCCATTTGACCGTCACTCATCGAGCGTAACGTGAATTGTTTCCATGATATTTCGGGTTCTCTTGTTGTAGATCCGGTGCCCCTTCTTGTTTGGTGCATAACCAACAAAAACTCCAATATCTGCCTTTGCTCTTAATTTACCTAAGTCTTGACCGTCATTCGTTGGATAGCACAAAGCACCAAACACACGAAGGTAGGAGAGATCGGGTTTTCGTTTATGAACAAGTTCATATGGAGTTTTTCCATGAGAGGTGTGTATAAGGGAGCGATTTTGGGTGTAGCAAGCAGTGGCAATGGCTTGACCCATAGAAACATTGGAACCTTTGAATAAATTAGCATTGTTCTTGCGGCTTCCACAAGAGTTCGATTTAGTCTTTCAACTACACCGTTCTATTGAGGAGTTCGTGGAACACTTCTTTGATGACTGATTCCAACACTTTCATAAAACTGAATTAAGTCTTTGTTAACAAACTCTGTGCCATTTTCCTGTTCGAACAATTCATTTGTATTGTTGAGTCGAACCTGAAGCTGTTTGATTAGTTTGATGATGACATCCGGAGTTTCATCCTTTGTCCTCAAAAACTTTACCCAAGTAAATCGAGAGTAGTCATCAACAACTACTAGAATGTATTTCTTCCCATTTATCGTTTGCACTCTCATTGGTCCGTACAGATCCATATGAAGGGTATGAAGAACTTCCATTATTGAATTTGTGGGTTTTGGTTTGTGGGCATATTTCGTGCTTTTACCCAATTGGCAAGCTGAACAAAGATGATCTTTTTCATATTGTAATCTGGGTAAGCCTCGACAAGATCCTTTACGGAAAGGTTATTAATGGTGCCGAAGTTCAAGTGATTGAGACGACGATGCCATAACCATGACTTTGTTATCGAAGCCTTTGACACAAGCAGTTGGAGAAGACTTCATCATGTCTTCGATAGAGATGGTGTATAGGTTAGAACCACGAGTACCTCTTAATAATTCCACACCATCAAGTTCTCTAACGAAGCAAGTATGTTTTCTAAAGGCCACCTCTAGATCGGAATCACCGAATTGACCAACAGAGAACAAATTATGACCAAGACCTTCCACATAATATACCCGGAGATTACACTTTTGCCAACTACATAATCACCATAACCCATAATTGCTCCAAAATGGTGGTTCCCGAATCTAACAGTCCCGATGAATTTACTCACGAAGTTCATGAGCCGCGACCGGTCTCGGTCATATGCTTGGAACGGCTGAGTCCAGGTACCACATAACGATTTGAGCGATCTGCGGTTGAACACAAACAAGAATGGATAAGCTGGATAATTGGGATCCCCATGCAATAATGGGTTCCACTTGGTTAGTAATTGTGATTGGAACACCCACATCATAAATAGAAACACCCATATCAGAAATAGAAGCAATGGAATCATCAGAAATAGATGCAGTGCTAGTATCCGTATTTGACCTATTCAAAGTATGTTCACTTCTTAAGGGAATAGTTCTACCGGTAGGCATCCATTTTCTAGTGGGCATTTTCTTAGCAGATTGAGGGCAGAGCTGATTGACCTTATGGCCAAAAGGTATCCATTGATAACCTATCTTACTAAATGTTCTTCCTGTGGGTTTCCATTGTTTTCTAACTTTCTTTCGCTTTTGCCTTTTAGCCTTCTTAGCTTGATTTTTAACATTAACAGTTTTAACTGGAAAATTTGACATTAGACAAATCATTCATACCACATTCAAGATTAGTAACCGAAACCACGCAATCATCATTACATGTTTTGCCAAAAGTAGTAGAATTCGCATTAATTACAGTGCGCTTAGAGCTAACACTAGAATCAACACGATTCGTTTTATTCAAATTCTCCCTAAGGTGATCTTCTACTTTCTTCCAATGCACATTCTTAGCTTGCGAGGTCCTATCATTCCTTGTATTACCTTGAGACTTTGACCGCTTCGCTTTAATGTCACTGATTACTCCTGTAGAGGGAATTATGGGAACATTAGTTGGTTTTGCTACTTTTGCATTTCTGAACTGATGTCTTTGGGATGTGAACTATTTGAAGGCACACTAAGGTTCACTTTCTTAACATTGGCATTGAATGACTTGCATACTTGGCACTAGGCATAGAACAAGGTATCAAGGGATTGACTTGCTCACCTAAGGTTTTAGGGCATATTGTAATTAAGCATTCTAGAAGTTCTTGAGATCGTTTGGCATATAAGCATGCATGGCCAATTGCATTATCATGTGGTTTTATTAACTTATCCTGTTCTACAATCTCACGGAGACATTCTAGACTATCCTTAAGGTATGAGAAATATGTTTGAATTGCAAGTTTGTTATTCCTAAGATGAGGAGGAACATATTTCACAGACAAAGCATATTTATTACAAACATGCACCTTTGATGCACCATTCTCCCCATTGGTCGTTGGCATTTTCCCTTTTACCTGACTCTTTAGATTCTCAATTTCCTTTTGTAACGAAGTTATTTTTTCGTTGTTTTTGTCACGAGTGACTTTTATTGAATCATATAACTCTTTGAAATGACGTTTAACCTTTTCATTTTCTTCTAGAAAACTCTCATTTTCCTTTTGTAAAGCATTAACCAAGTTTTGAAGATGAAAATTTTGAGAATTCCGAGAATCTAAAGGAGGAGGCATTTGGGAGCCAATCACATTGTTCTTTTCACCCTTTAATTGAGAAATATGGGCTTTCAACTTTCGATTATGTTACAATGAGCTTGAATCATTCATCACGTTTGTTTATTTCAAAACGCATCAAACTCGGAACATCCAGAGGATATCTTGATATTTGAGGTTTTAACATTTTCTTTGAGATGTTGATATTTAAGTTGTAAATCAAAATGTTCAACTTCTAGTTTAGAAAAATGTTTTACCAAATTATCGTGATCATCCTGTTCAATTTTATCATTAGTTTAGAGTTTTTGATTTCAAGCTCAATGACACGATCATGGGAGACTTTCAAAGCAACAGATAATTCATGAAATTGAGAAGCATTAATGGAACAATTTGTAGCAATGTAAAACACATCTTGAGCAATACATTCAGAAATAAGATTCTCATTCAAGGTATGCAAGTTCTTCCTCTCAATCTCATTATATTTTAATTCTCGCTCATAGTCACTAACCTCAACTATCATTGCATCAAATTCCTTTTCCATTCCTTTAATATCTGTATCCATCCCATTTTTTAGACTCTCAAATGATCTTTTATTGTTTAAAGAAAGGCGTGACTTCAATTAAATAACATTCTTTTGTTTGCTCAAAACCCCTTTCCCTTTGATTATCCTAGTGGGTGTGATCCTTTTCTTACAAGTTTTCTCAAAATCAACAAATAGTTGAAAGATAACATATTGAGTGATTAAGGTCTTGCTTTTAGTGGCAATAGTTCTAGGAACTAAATGCATTGGAGTATTTGGAGGATACAGTCATCGTGAAGGCATTTTCCTAAGGGGAGGGTTTGTAACAACAAGATTCTCTGCTTTTTGCTTATCTAAATCCTTTTTCCAGAACACTTGTTCGGGAGTTAACAACGTTTTAGGCTTAAATTTGTTCAAGGAAATCCAATTTTCCTTCTTGTAATCATGGGGTTTGATTGTTATGTTATTCTTTTTACATTCAGGATCTTCTAGCTTCTTATTCATTTTCTCCCTAGATGCATCATCTAATTTTCTATCTTCCTCAGTGCATTCAACGCAACTAGGTTTCTGTCTAGGTTTAAGAATCTCATTTCCATCATAGATCACCTTATTAGCAGCTCTAGCCTTTTTAATGACCTCTGGATTTTGTTCCTCAACAAGGGGAATGCTATGCTTATCGCTTAAAACTCTATGCTTAGTGATCAAGTGAGCCGTCTGAATGGTATTCCCTTGTACGTACAACTTATTTTCAAGCTTGTTTTCAAAGTTTTTAGATTGGAAAAATCATTCAAAAGTTTTGATTCCTTAGCATTGAATTCTTGCTTAAGCATTTTAACATTTTCTTGAAGTTCTTGTTTTTGCTTAGCGGTTTTAGAAAGCTTTTCTTGTAAGGAGTTTAACTCTTGTTTTAAGACTTCTTCTCTAAAATTACTTTTTCTAATAATTGTACGCATTTGGTCATCCATCTCACGCTCACGGGTGGTTAATTCAAACTTAGCTCGTTGTTCATAAATAGCAACACGTTCTTAATAGGCATTAAGTTCGAGATAACGAGAATCATCAGGGGCACATGCGATGTATTCATCAAAAGCATAGTCATCATTGAATGCATAAGATACATCACTTGGTACAATCTCACTTTCACTTTGTTTCACATATTGATCATATGGGACAACATTGATATTACCCATATTTTCAATATCTGACTCAATAATTACAGTTGATTGTACTTAGTCATGTATCTTTTGCTCATCAACTTCATCGTATAGTTTTAGTACCTCCGAAATGATTTTGTCTTTGGATGGACCAGCTTGTGGTGATGAAGAGACTTTAGGAGGGACCATTGGAGAAATGCTAGCCATGAAAATGGTTTGTGCTGTAGGTTCATCATCAACGTCAGAGTCGTATGCATCACAATCGGCTACTTGAAAGGCATTCGATGATTGTGGCCTATCTCTGAATTGGTGCTCATCCACATCTGCATCATATGTCTTAGCATTTCCCTCGGCAAGAAACAACAACTCCTCTTCATCCAAAGCTGCACCATTATCCTGAGCTTGCACAAGCAACATCATATCCCTGAAGTACTCACGCATTCGAGGCGTTTTGGCGATGTGCAGTTCCTTGCAATATGTCCCTCACCTCCACAGTTGTAGCACTTGATAGGCTTTGCTTGTCCCTGATTTCCATTCCTTCCCCTATTTAGATTTCCCACATATCCTCAACCGACTCCACCTCTTCCTTGTTCATCTTGCCTTTCTTGAACTGGCTACACCATAACCTTCCCATCTCGGCGGTGGCTTGATTGTGTGGATTTGATGTTGTTCGAGGTTGTTGTTGGTGTGTGGGAGAGAGTTCATGTTTTGACTAATCATGAGAGCCAGTTGATCAATGAAGTTTCCCAGCGTACGCATCAACATCGGCTTGTTTGAACATTGGATGGGGAATGAGTTTGTGATTACCATTACCCATGGGTATAACTTGAGATGCTTTGGTGGTAATTCCAATGTTTGAGTAGAAGGCAGTTGAATCATTTGATGAGCTTGTCTCTCCCTGGTTGGTTTTGAACTGATTAAGAATCCTTTTTTCAAACATAGCATGTCTCTCATTCTAAAGAAGGAAGGCATAGAGTTGCTCATAGTTTGTGTTCTTCAATCCTTTGGTTAGCTTCACAGAGGTGACAAACTTGTGCCATTCGGGATTCATGTTGTTCACAAACTTTGAGTTCAGCTGAATGTTTGGCATAGTCATTATGATGTTCCTCATGTCATTAACAAGCTTGTGGAATCTCACGTAATACTCATAGACACTCTCATCTGGTTTCATCTTGAAGTGCTCAAATTCATCATAGAGTTGTGATTCTCTGTCTTCCATAGTTAATTCAGAACCAGAAAGAGGCATCTTGACATTATTCCCACCTGCCTTGGCCGGTGTTGTGATTGATAAGCTTGTAGATATCTTTTGGAAGTCCTTGAAGTATGATGTTAGAAGCCACGATATCGCATCGAATCTCTTTTTCTCCTTATCATTGAGCTCATCATATGTCTTTGGTCTGTCTATCCCATAGATCATTGTTCCATCTGCAGCTGTATCAATTAAGTCTCTTGTAGTCTCAATCTAATAAGGTCCTTCATCAATCGATTTGAGAATGTTGACCCCATTTTCCTTTCCAAGACAGTACAATCTGATTCCTTGAGCCCAAGAGTCGTAGTCAGATTCACGTCAAGCATGGGTGGGACGAGTATCTGAACGGTATTTGCTTGAACATCCTCGAAACACGATGGAGATGATTGTAGGTACGTTGGTAGACATGTTTAAAGATTACACGGGATTTTATAACTCAATGATTAAACCGTAAAATAGATTCTTTCACGAGTTTTACTAAATCAAGAGAAAAGCGTATTACACACAAAAGTCAACCAAGTCGCTAAGAATCCTTGAACCAAGTAGCTAAGCACTAAGTTGCTAAGTAATAACAAAACAAGTCGCTAAGTTCCAAATCGCTAAAAATTTTGACGGCAAGTCGCTATGCACCAAATTAAGCTAAGACGTCAAGTAAGCTAAATAGCAACTTCGCTAAGGTCCAAATAAGCTAAGAAACTTAAAGAACAAGTCGCTATCAAAATTGAAAGCAAGTCGCTACCTTACCAAGTCGCTACATGTAGTGGAGAATCCACTAAGTGTCTTGTTTGTCGCTTGTCTCAAAGGCAAGTCGCTTTGACCAAGTCGCTACCAAAACACACTACAACTCGCTACCTTTTACTGAAGCAAGTCGTTACCAAGAAATTCACTCCGAGAGCCAAGTCGCTACCAAGAAAAACTTTAAAAACACACTTTTCAATCCAAAACAAGCTCAACCACAGTGATTCAAGCTTACCAAATCAAAACCCAAGCACATACAATGATCCTAAACACAAAAGTACACCCAAAATTCAAACTTTAACACTAGAAATGAACCAAATGATGCAAAAACCACTAAACTTTTTCAAACTCAAAAACCATCTAAAAACCACTAGAAATCCAAGGATATGTAAGAGATGATCTAACCATGGCTCTTGATACCATTTGTAACATATTGGATTTCACATACACATCATAACATAAACACAAGAGGCGTACACAATGGTTTTAGAGAGAGAAATTTAGAGGTTTGGGAACTTTAGTGAGAGAAAGAAAAATCTTATTATGAGCTCCAACTCTCTACCTTGGGAGGTAGAGAGTATTTTTAGTCTTACAATAAAAGCGCCACTGACGGGGTACGTGGATCGGGCATACAGATGGGTAAAGACCCGTCCGTCCTCCACGGTGTTACTTAACTAAATACTACTTAACATCAAATAACTATGACTACGAGCTTTCTAACGATTACATATACTTGAGGTGACCGACACTTTAACTAATGGATTTTCCAAATCCTAACACAATGTAATTAAAATCTTATGTATTGCGCATGGTTTGGTCTCGGTTGTTTGAAGGTCAAAGCGACACACCAAGGCGGTGTGCTCGCGATGTGTACCACGACACACGAAGTGTCGTGGGGACTTGATTTGTACATTTAGATTAGCCATATATCATTAAAGTCAACCTCGAGTTTGTCCTAGCCGTGTTGGCAATTTATTTTTAAAAATAAACTAAGACTAGTATAATTTGTATTGAAATTGTGTTGTGTCGGATTAGGCCTTAGGTTGCCAGATGGACTAAGGAAGCCCATAAGGTGGTTATTGGTTAAACTTGGGCCCGTAAGCCCAAGTGAGTGTGTTGGGTTTAAATTACTTTCATTTTTGCTAACTATTTCATTTTACTCGTTACTAACTTTAACTTATATTTTGTTTTGTCGAGGGTGTTTCGGTTGCTATTTGGGAATACTTGGTCATCGATATGGATTTTGGAATATTTGTTACTATCACCTAAGCTTGACTAATATGGATGTTCGTTATTGGATTTACGGTATTAGTCGAAGGACTTATGGACGATTTTGGACACAAAATAGTCGATAAACCCGACACTAATATATACGCGAATGATAACGATGAAATAAATAATAAAACTTGTAAAAATTGAATCAAATTGGTGAAACTTAATAAATAAAACTTTTTATTCAAAAGCCGTAACGACTTGGAAATGTTTTATAAATGGACGCATCATGTCCAAACTTTTATAAAAACCATTTTTTATAACTTAACCATTACAAATTTGTAAACATTATAAACTATTCTATTTTCTTAATTATTAACATAATACACTTTTCATAAGATGTGCAATTCTTTATAAAACCTCAACATTTTATAAACTATTTGGGTTATGGGGTAAACACCGAAACTTGACATCGACGGGTCCTTTCGTTGTCTTTTATTCTTTCCTATTCGTTATTCCTTCTTTTCGTCCTTTCGTTACTCCTTGAGTTCTTTATTTTGGCGCGAGTTATTTTGAGTCTATTTGTTTTCCTAAAAACCACACGAGCTTCGATACTAGACTTTTTACAAATAACTATTCGAGCCATCCACGAAAAACTAAAAATCGTTAGTTTTGAAAACTATTGTACATTACACTATTTTGAGATATATTCTGAGATAATCAATGGTTATTAGGTTGTGCTTGTTAGGTATACCGTTGTGCCTCGCTTCTTGACACTGTTTACATTGCCTAAATTACTATTCATTGCTATCTCTTGAGGTGAGTTTTCGTAGCCCCTTTTTCACTATATTTTCCTTGGGGAAAATGGTACTCAATCTTGTTTCAAATATTTTTATCTTTGTGACTTACTTTTACATGATTTTGGACATATATGTGTGATGATGCGATTATGTGCTATGAAACATTTTGCCTTGTTGATTTCTTGGAATGCGCCACTGTTAACTCTCTGCGGAGGGCCCACTTGATGATAGATCTATCAGGTAGCTCCCAGCACATATTGGTTACATGTATGATACGCACTATAGGTTAGGATTGGTAGCGATACTATTCTGTTTTCATATCCATGCTTGTAATTTGTTATCATTCACACTATTGTCCTACTTTACATTATTCCACGACTTAACGGTTTACTTTCAAACCTTCGAGCTCACCAACTTTATGTTGACATTTTCGAGTATCCATTTTTAGGTGCTAAAATCGAAGTTGCTTAGAAGGTTGAGTATTGGCCTAGCTTAGCGAGACTTAGACAAGACCCTCCGGGTTGTATCGCGTGGAGTTGCTTATGTGACTTTTCCTTATGAATGTAGTTTGACTTAAGACTTATATTTTGATTTACGGTTTATGTACTTATCCGGTTGTGGGAGTTTGCGACTATGATTTATCGTATGTTATGCACTTTTAGTATTTCTCTATGTAGACGCCTTGTGTTCTTGATCATGAAGTCATGCCCTGTAAATGCCTTTCCGCTGCGCCATTTTTGGGGTGTGACACTTTAGGAATAAAAGCATTCACCTTTAATGCGTAGTGAGTGTACCAGTAGTATAATAGATTCTAGAACTTGTTTTGTGATGCATTACAAGATCGCTAGTGAGACTACATTCGTGTAGTTAGGATTAACTAAATGATAAGATACATTAGGATAACCCTTGTTTGAAACCTGTAATATAATTACCTCTTCCACATCGGTTGAGTAATTTTCCCCACACCCTTGCGATGTACTCATCTTTAGAACACGATAGTTAACCCCTCAGACCTTATCCTTTTCGCGGTTCTCGTGATGTTTCGGTTTTCCAGAATATCAAGGAAGAGCATTGTTTACAATCCACCCCCAAATGTTACACCCAAATTGCCTTAGCCTACCACGTATGCACTCACCTTTAGTGCATTATTGTTATCATTATTAAACCCTTAGTTCAATTATCTAGTTACTTACATGGTTTCTAAGTCAAGTCATATAATTTATATACAGTTTTGGGGCGATTGGGACTCATGGGTTAAAGTAATATTTTATGGAGTAACGGGAAAGAACGATAAATTTAAATTTACTTTACCTACGTAATTAAATACTCCAAGTGTTTTGATCTTTTCAAATCGGGTCAATTAGTGTTAGTTAAATAAAAACTCAAGTGTAGGGATGCTCCTATAAATCTCTTTATTTTGATTTTATCGTAAAGGATGGTAGAGTAAAAAGTTATGTCAAAAAAAAAAAAAAATAGAAAAAGAGTTGTGAAAAAAATAAAATAAAAAAAACATACGGGCTAACATCCTACATCTATCTTTATGTTTATGTTTTTAAGTTTATGTCTGTGTTTTGTTTCAAGTTATCTAGTGTTAGTGAGTCTAGTCTTGGCTTAGCAACGCCACACTTTACATGCTTGTTACATAAGATTTTTGACTTGCCACCACTAAATATCCTCTATCCAACAAAACTCTATACTTCCCTACCCAAAGCCTAACGTTACAACCCTTGTAAAGACCTCTTAGATAGTTATTTCTAGGTGCTTATGTCAAAGCGGTGGAGGTTTGATTTATTCTCAAGCCTATGGTAATCTATGTAATATGCCATGTAATGAGTGTTTATCTTCCATTTCCATTCATATTATCTTTCATATAAACCCGAGAGATGAGAGAATCCAAACACCAATTGTAAGGTGATAGTATATAACTTCCGTGCTTGTTATGACTATTGTGGCGCTTTTACTTATTGTAGACTATCTTAAACCAATGCTTCATGCCCCTTAACTTATAAATTGATTGGCCAAAAGCACATTTGCTTGAGGACAAACAAATTCCAAGTGTAAGGATATTTGATAAAGATTTAAAACATACGTTTTTAAGGGGTCATTTAAGCCCTAAATCAACACATTTTATAACCGTTACTACGTAAAATCGTTCCTTTTCATATTTTAGGTCTTTTGGAAGAAAAATGCTGGGACGAAAAGGAGCGAAAACATAAAGAAAATGGCAAAGTCAAGATCAAAGGCACTCCAGCAGCACCTGAAGGCGTCCCAACCTAAGGGCGACGCCGTCCCTTTATACAAGATTTAATCAAATTACACGCGACGGCTCAGGTGAAATTATGGTTCTAAATCATGACGGCGTCACGCCTAAACTCTGGAAGGAGTCACTCACAAATTCCACACCAGACGCCCAAGAACCAATCTCAGACGACGTCCTTCATGAAGACTGACGGCGTCACACTAATAAGTTGACGCCTTCCCAATGATGACTTGGCCCAAATGAAACCCTAATGACGGCGACCTGACAGCGTCACTAGCAAAAGGTGACGCCCTCACACTTGTAACTCTATATATAGAATTCGTTTTTTCTGTTTTAAAGGAGGTAGAACTTTGGAGAGCAAACCCTAATTCAGTTGTAGTCCGACTTGGAAAGTATTCTAGGGTCCCATATCCTATTTTACATCACAAGATAAGTTTGTTAATCAATTTTATCATTATGTCTATCCCATGTTCAATTGTATGTGTGTATGCTTGCTTGTTTAACATGAGTAGCTAAATTATCCTTGTGTTTGCTTAGATCTATGAAACCTAGTTGTTAATTATTATTAGGTTGTCTCTTGTCTTAATTGGTAGATGCTAGAGTAAGGAAAACTGGTTTCTTCTTTAATTGTTGCGAGCTTGAACATCCTAAATAGCAAAAAAACTTAAGAGTGCACTTAGGCCATTCGTTGTGTTTATTTTGTGAATTGTAGCTTAAGGATAGTAGAGTATTCAGGGGAGATACCATTGTACTCGCCGATCCCGGGTAGTTTAGAGAAGAGTTGCAATTCATAGAACTAGGGAATTAGGCACCACCCTACGACCAAACGGAATACAACGCACCAATTAAGATAAAGGACGTGACAATTCAACCAACCAATAAGAGATAACTAGCGAGTAATAACATCTAAGTAAATACATCTTTAATCATCGTACGAGCACATCTACAATAAGCATAATCTATCCTTAATTAAAGTAGTTAATTAGATAATTAGTAAAAGTAGTTAAAATTGGTAGAAGTACCACCCCCCACTCCTATACCCCGAGATATTTACCTTGCTTTATAAAAAAACATAAAAATGACTAAAAAGAATGTCCCTTAACCTCACCTTCTCGTCATATATCTCTTTCTAGCATTCTTATTCCTCTAGAGAATGAAATCAATCCCCTGGGCTTACCACATACTACAGTACAACGATTAGGTTCACTGCATAGAGGGTTGAAAACTTGCTCGTAAAAAAGGAAGTCTTCTCGACCCCGAACCCTGCTATCAGTAATAACCATGACCCATGACCCATACCCTTGGAGCTTGATCCATAACTCGTGACCCATTGCATGACATCATGCATGAAATCATGTTGGGTATTATTCATAATCCATGACCCATGACCAAAGACCCATGACCCATTGACTAGGTACAATATATCTTGTTTGGCATCCATGATGCAAAGTCCGTGACCCTTGGTCCATAACCCATAACCCGGTTTGGTATCCAAAATCCGGACTTGACTGACCCAAAGGCCGGATCCCTTGGGTGAGGGATCCGCCGGAGCCGGTTGACTAGTAGACAAACTATCTATAAATAGTGAGTCATTTCTCCATTGTTTTCACGTTTTTTGTTACAACTCTCTCATATATTATCTCACTCTTCTAACCTCAGATCACTTGATCATTCTTGTAGTTCTTCTCTCTTTTGTTGTGATTCTCTTTTAGGTCCTTCACGAAAGGCGAGATCACGATACTCATACAAGTCATCCAACCAAAGAGTCCTTGATTGATTTTTACATTCACAAGATTTCAGTAGCTTATCTTGTATTTCTTATTTCACATATTTGTTGTGTAATAGTTGTGTAAAGGTTTGGTTCTACCTGCGTGGAAGAACTTCGGTATTTAGCTTTATACCGGAATCGTGTAAGCGACGTTGTGAGGCTTCTTCTCCGCGATTTGAAGGAGCTTGTTGACATAGTGCTTGAACTCTCGAGTGAGATACTCAGGGAGTGGAGTAGGGTAAGGAAGGTGTCGTTGTAGCCGAAGCACTATAAATCACTTGTGTCGCTACTTTCTATCGCTTACTTTACTTGCATGCTTTATTTACTTTATTTATTGTTTGGTACTATCTATTCATCCACAATATTTCACATAAGCTTGAATCTAAATATTTGAAATCTAAATTTAAATCGGTAAAACTATTCAACCACCTTCTAGTTTTCCACATAGAACTCCAAATGATTCATAATTTTTGGCATTGAAAGATACACATCTTTAACTTTCTAACCATTTATCACACATAATTTTTAAACATCCAAATCAATACATTTTATTCATTGAAGTTGAAAAAAATAGAAGATTTTTTTATAGTCAAAATCGCTTGTATCACATGCGATATAACATTAATCTGTAAGTTCGAGCACTCAATATGATGTCGTGAGATTATCATAAGCATTTGTATAAAACTTCAAATGATTAATCGTTTTTAGCATTAAAAAGTATACATCCTTAGCTTTCCAACGATATATCAAACCTAGTTTGTGAATATCCAAATCAATACAGTTTATTCATAAAAGTTTGGAGGAAATAGAATATTTTTTTAAAGTCAAAATCGCTTGACGTATCACATGTGATATAAGTATTAGCATAGAATTCCAAAATATTCACCATTTTTTGCATTGAAAAATACATATTTTAAGTTTTACAACCATATATCACACATAATATTTAAACCTCTAAAACGGTTAATTCATAGAAGTTAGTGAAAATAAAAATAAAAATTGATATTCAAACTCATTTGATATATCAGATGTGATATGACAATAATAAGTAAGTTCGAAAGCTAAACATGTTGCCTTAAAATGGGCATACGTATTTGTCTACAACTCTAAAAGATTTATCGTTTTTTGCACTGAAAAGTAATACTTACATCAATATCTTTTGCCATCGAATCCAAAATTTAGTGTTATATCACATGTCATATATCAAACGTGTTTGAATATGACACAAATGTGTTTGAATATGACACATGTAATAACTCATTTGATATATCTCATGTGATATACATTTAATATTTAAGTTGAGCACTAGCGTGTTGTTGTAAAATGTGCATAAGTATTTGTATCACGACTCCAAAAATCGACCCAAGAAACTCTGGATTTCTTAAGACACTAAGCGGAAAAAAAGAAAGCGACGACTAAAACGATTAGATTGACAGGCTAATAAAATTTAGAGATTCATGTATAGTGTTTATAGGGGTGTCTTCCGTTCGTCGGCAAAATATTCATGTTGGCCGGATTGTAGAGAGGAAAAGGAAAGATAGTAGGCGAAGACAAATGTTTGGTTTGATTGAAAAATATAGAGTCAGAGAGTGGGTAAATGTGAGTAAAGGAGATTGTGGTTTTATTCGGTTTTATGTGCACGCAAATCACTCTAAAAAAATTAACATATTTGATTGAAAAATATAGAGTCAGAGAGTGGGTAAAGGTGAGTAAAGGAGATTGTGGTTTTATTCGGTTTTATGTGCACGCAAATCACTCTAAAAAAATTAACATGGGTCAACACACTTATTATTGTACACAGTGAATATGTCTCTACTTTCTCTTTCTCCATACCGTATGACAACTTGCTCTGCCCAAATAAAGTGCAATATTTTTTTTTTCTTTTTTATTCACTTTTATGTGTAATACATTTTATATATATATTTTTTCTTTAGTTTTATATAATTTCTGTTTTTATTTTAATGAATAAAAATTTAGCAATTTTGTTTGAAAAAATATAAAAGAAAAATAAATTTGTGGGTGAGTGTGACTCAAATAGCATGTTATGAGTGAATGAGTGTACGTTTTTGTGTGTGAGTATTAAAAGTGGGTATATTGAAATGACGCTTAAATGACACTGAAAAGGAAAAAAGGACATGCTACCATGCCTCATCCTCTTAACATAATAGCTTATCACACGTCTTCCACAAAAAGGTGTAGGTTGGCTGAGCCTTTGACTTGGGTGTTTTTGCCTGGCAGGTGTTTCATGTTTCCCTACATGAGGAATAACTTCGGAAACGATCTTACGTGGCCAGTGGGGCATAAAGCTGA
Source organism: Chrysanthemum makinoi (assembly GCA_910596185.1). Lineage (NCBI taxonomy): Eukaryota > Viridiplantae > Streptophyta > Magnoliopsida > Asterales > Asteraceae > Chrysanthemum > Chrysanthemum makinoi. The sequence continues at coordinate 235,813,517 of OU343221.1, forward strand.
GTGGCTTGGTAGAAGACTTCGGGCCCCTTGATACTTGTCGAAGTCTCTAAGTGTCTTATGTATGTTTTGCGAAGTGGGTACCTATCAAAGCAAATGTCGAGAATGAGGCTGACGCGGATCAATCATTTGAGTCTGAAGTCTTGATCGTTTGAATAATGCTCCGTTGGTATCGCGTCTAACATAACTGTTTGTAATACTTTGATACGTTTTGGAATTAAATGTCCGTAACATACATCAAGTTTTTTTCTTTTTTCATTAGGACAAGACAAATACCTTTGATATGATGTAGTGGTTAAAATGAATGTTACTCCTTAAAACAAAATTAGTAAGAGTGTTTGGTGGAACCTCATAATCTGATTATTAAAGGCTTGCAGTCGTAACAAACAATCAATTTTTGGTGAACGAATAAGTAGACTTTGCTTCTCGTTATTTTCTAGTTATTATGACAAAATTTAAACTTACTACATTTGTATAAATTTAACATCCACCCGCAACAAAACCTATCAACAAATTATTAATTTTGTAAAAGTTTTATATCCAGCCGCAACAAAAACTACCACCAATATAACTTTGTTACAAGTTTTAACATCAGCAACAACAAAACATATCGATATATTTATTCATATATAATCTACGTTAAAATCTTCCAAAAATGTCGAATTTAATGCAGTAAAATATTGTAGACCCCATCAGCGGTGACTGTTGACACTCTTTATAATCACCATCACTTTCCAACCAAGAAACACACAAAAACACACCATGGAAGTTGCCACTTGCATAAACGTTAATGGGACAACATTGTTTTTGTTTGTTTGGTGTTTTCATGTGTGTGAGTTGAAATAAGTCATGCAGCTGCACCTGCGGTTTACGTACTAGGGGCCTCGATGGTCGACGTTGGAAACAATAATTACTTGCCGCTTTCACTCGCGAAAGCTGATTATCCTCATAATGGTATCGATTATCCTGATAGGAAATCGACCGGGAGATTCTCTAATGGCATGAACTTTGCTGACTTTTTTGGTACGTTGTTTCGGTTTTATTTGCTACAAGAAGTCATTCAAACTTTTTTTGCTTTCTGAAGAAGTTTATAACTAAAAGTAGTAATTTATTTAATGAGTTATAACTAAAACGTTTAAAATTTCAATTGGAGAGTTTGTAGTGTATGACATTTTAATTTTTCTCATTACTGTGTTGTATGCATTATAAGGAGAAAGTTCGAAATTAGGCTGAAGTTCATAAATGTTGGCTGTATATAGACTGGTTTGCTTTCTTAGCTTTTGTCCTTCTAGAACTAGGATTTTCTACAGATTTTTATTTACAGCCAACTCCACCCTGGCCTAAGGTTGGTAATTTGGCTGTGTTTGGGTTTATGTGTTTGAGTTGATGGGTTGGTGTATGAGTATAACTTTTTTTTTTGAACATAACTCAAATCTGAATGTGTTGGTGTATGGGTTGGTGTATGAGTATAACTCAAATCTGAATGTGTATTGTTTATTGACGACCGAGTCAAAAAACTCAAATCTTAATTGCTAGGACCTACATAACACTAAAAACTCGTAAATGAACGAGTTAAACGTGTTAACTTGTTAGTTGATTGACAAGTCAACTAGTTTAAGTCCACAATCAACGACAACAACATACCCAATATTATTCTGTGACGAGGTATGAGGAGGTAGAATTAATGTAGACAGATCTTACCTCTACCTTAAGGTAAACCCGTGAGCAAGAAGACTGATTCCGATAAAACCTTCAACAACAGTGAGTGTATGCGGATGGAAATGCTAAGTTCAAGTCCCACTAATATAACTCAAATCCATGTTTAAGCATTTATGACGACACATCCGAATCTGAATCCCAATCCAAATCCAAAATATTATTTTTCAAATTCTAGTATAGTGAACGGGTTCACGAGTTGACCCGTATGACCTCTACCTAACCCGAGCCTAATTACCTGTTTATGAAGCGGGTTGGGCTAGTGAACCCGTTGTTTTTATCCGAACCGATTACTCTTCAATAGCTGTGTATTTTTGTGTCGTGCTGAAAAACTGCCACCCCTAATCCTCACTCCACCACCCCTCACCATTTGTACTCAAAGTTGACGAGTTAGTGAAGATTTTGAACTTTTGAAGTATGACCTTTTAATCTGCCCATTATAATTTGATTCTTTTATATGCCATATAAGAAGAAGATGTTGGAACTATGTTTATTAGGTGAATCGTGAATGTAAAATAGCTAGACATCTATACTGTAAGCAAAATATGTAACTACTGAGAAGAGATCATACAGCCACCTTTACCAGAGTTTAAATTTTCTCCATTTAATGATGTTATTTCATCTTTTAAACTGTTACATATTTGATTGCGGAGTATTATTTAGAGTTTTTAAACTTGAACTACGTTTTAGAACTAACAAAATTCGACAAGAATTATCAGTTTTACGTGTTCTCATTACGTAGTTTATTTACCATTTGTTACTGTGTTTGGGCAGCGAAAAAGATAGGATTACCAACATCTCCGCCATATCTATCGTTAAATTGTAACGCAACACCACCAATCACCGGAGTAAGTTTTGCATCCGGTGGCTCTGGCATACTTAACGAAACCGGTAAAACTTATGTAAGTAGGAATCTGAACTATTTAAGAAAAATAACTAAACTGAGCTATGAATCCATGTATAATGATTGTTTAACTAACAGTTTTGTTTATATTTGTTGTTGTAGATACAAGTCATTCCGTTAGCACAACAAATAAACTACTTCTCTTTGGTCCGTAACAAACTAATCCAACAACTTGGACAATCGAGTGCTCAAAACCACCTATCAAAATCGATATTCCTATTTGGTTTTGGAACCAATGATATGTTGGCATATTTTAATAACGGTTCTACAATCCCTAAACAGTACACCCAGCAACAATACGTTGATCGCATAGTGTCCACCTTTAAAGTTTTACTAAAGGTAATTCACAATTTTTCAAGTGATTAAGATACATTAGTTGAACCATTATGAATGATTTATGTGAATGTGTGTATTGTATATAGATGTTGTATGGCTTAGGTGCACGAAAAATGGTGGTAACAGGAGTTGGGCCGTTAGGTTGTTATCCGCTTAAAAGAAAGCTGATCAAAGATGGTGAATGTGATGTCGAAGTAAATTTTTGGTCGGCTAGGTATAACGACGGTCTTAAGATGATGTTACGGGACTTGAAGTCAGAATCAAAAGACATGAAGTATGTATATTTTGATATGTATGGTGCTATGTCCAATCTCTTTCAGAATCCTAACACTTACGGTATTAGCGTCCATTTACCACATTTTTGTTACAAACTAACCATTGGTATATATATACATATGCAAAGAATGATGGTTTGAGCTTATGATGTATGTTTCCTTATAGGGTTTACGGATATAAAAGAAGCTTGTTGCGGACTTGGGAAGCTAAACGCGGACGTGCCATGTCTTCCTACATCGAAATATTGCACGAACAGAAAAAGCCATGTTTTTTGGGATCTTGTACATACTACGGAAGTGGTTGCAAGCATATTTGTAGACCTCTTATACAGCGGAACACAAAAGTATGCGGTTCCAATGAATGTGAAACAACTTGTTGAAAATCAAAATGTTTGTGAGACATAGAAAAGAAACTAATGTAATATTTTGTGATAGACCATTAGAATAGAAAGGAGTTGAAATTTCATTTTCGCTAGAAGCTACCTTTAACTTAATATTAGTTGTGACTTGTCGAAAGGGGGCAAGCATTCTACATATAGGATACTCGTTTGTTTGATTTGCTTTGTAAGCAGAATTAAGATCTCAAGAAAAGTTATGATCATTTTCCTTTGTGGAATTGGTTTCTTTTTTGTTTCAAAACTACGTTTTGACTTCTGATCCCATGCGTAGTATAAACTAAGCAAACATGGGGAAACTCGGAGA
>OU343221.1:235827257-235902942 GCA_910596185.1 Chrysanthemum makinoi
TTAGTCTTTCCCCGTCGTTGTGTGTTCGTATGTAATCTCATCATTTTTATCAGTAAGGTGATAAACCACCCAACAACGATCCACCACCACATCAACCACTTTAACTCAATCAACCACCACATGACCAGCAAGAGGCCGTACTCTTGTGAATTACTCTAGAACGAGCCATCACGGCTATAGGAACACCATGGAGCCTCATTCAAAGCTCAAAACTACAGCCCTGCGATCCGACACCATCCGGTTGGTGCAAAACGGATGTGCATTCCATGGACTTCGTTTCAAAGATCCTAATCAACATCTCAAGGATTTCCTAAAAATTGTTGACTCCATTGACCTTGATGCTACCACACGAGAGACCACGCACTTGCGTCTCTTCCAATTCCCTCTACGGGACCAAGCTAGTAATTGGCTTGAGCGACTTCCCGTATGATCCATCTCAAGTTGGGATGATCTCACCACTCGTTTTCTCGCTTAATTTTTCCCACTGGGGAGAAATACCAAGCTAAGGAATGACATCTTGATGTTCCAACAATGTCAAGGCGAAACTCTCTTCGAGGCGTGGACTCTATTCAAGGACTTACTCCATAAAGTCCCTCATTACGGCATTGATCTTTGGTTTCAAGTCCAAATCTTTTACAATCATGTCAATCTCTCCACTAGGCAAACCATCGACCAAGCGGCTGGTGGTAAGCTTAGTGAACTTACTGCGGACGAGTCGTGGGGTACAATAGAGGACCTAGCTCTTTATGACAACGAATGTTGGAATGACCCCCGTGAGTTGCCCAAAACCGTAAAGGCAATATCCTTGCCTCTCATTGACTCACAACCTTCCAATCATAGGATGCTCGAACTTGAAGATCAAGTCAAATTCCTAATGAGTTCTTACAAAATTCCTAAGCCTTCACGCCAAGTGAACAAAGTCTCTTCCTTGTGTGAGGGGCAAACCCGACTATAATTGGAGTCAAACCAAAGAATTCACCTCTAACGACTCCCCATGGCCCCAAAAACACAATTCAAGCCCTCATGCCCCTAGTAAACACAACTTAGAAGGGATAATCCGAAACCTTGTGACATCCCAAGAAGCCCAAATAGCCAAGCTTTCGGACCGCTTTAACCAACAACAAGTCGAGATGGATAGGAAAATAGATAACCTCTTGAAATCCATTACCAATCATGATAGGACAACAACCGAAAAGGTTAATGCTATCTCGACTCACTCCTCCGAAAAAGTTTTTCTTGTAAAGATTAAGGACCCGAGCAAGTACTTCGCTCACTCGCAATTAGGCAATGAAACTAGGGACCCGTATTCATCAAATCACGTTCATTTCGTCAATGCCATCACCCTAGTGAGACCAAATAGGAATAGCGATGAAGCAAAACATGAGACAGTGCTTTTACACTATGAGATACCCACGAATCACCTTTTGGAAATCCTAGAAACCTCAACATACCGTGTTGCATAGGACATCTTTTCGTGGCAAAGGCCTACATTGATCGCAATTCCCCAATAAACATCATGACTAGCACGTACTATAATTGGATGATGAAAAAACCTATCCCAAATAGGCAAGACCCCGATGATCTTAGAGTAAGATGTAAGTTCCTTGGTAGAATTAAGGGATTGACCGTCTATGTAGGAAGCTTCACGTACCTAACGAATTTCGTGATTGTGGAAGATATTAGTACGACCATAGATCCTAGCTTGTCCCATGTAGTTCTAGGAAAGCCATTCATAGATTGATCCGGGATGACTTATGATCCATCGTTAGGGATAGTTAGATTCAAGGATGAGATTGATGACATTGCCTACCAAATGCCATTTAAGATTGAGAAATTCTCATCACTATCCAATAATGAGAAGGAACTTAGGCTATCGGTCTACTATAGAAATGAGGAGGATAGAAGGTGGGGAGTAGATTATGTGACGAGTAAAATATTTGGATTCTATAAAGAATGTGTGAAATTAGGGCCGAAATATAGAACCAAATGAGGGCAAGATAACTTCTTAGAAAGATTCACAATAGGGCATAACTATGCGATGGAAAACCCCAATAGAGATCGTCATGAAGAAGAAGATGACGGTAAAGAAGTCACGTAAGAGCACGACTTCGAGTCTAGCTACAAGACTCATAAATAAAGAAAAGCGCTTCGTGGGAGGCAACCCATGCTTAATTGTTTGATTGTTTTATTTTTCAATTTTGTTTGTGTGTTTATATATCTTTTTCATTGTTGTTTATTCTCATGTTAGACTTTGTGATAATGCTTTATTTTGTTTTTAACATTGTCTTAATTGCATATAAAGGTATTTTACAAAAAGATAAGTGTAGGGAAGATCACATATGTTTTTAAGAACATGAACATGAGATTAACAATAATTGAAATTGTATATATCTATGTGTTTGTTAGAGTCAAATGCTTGTATCGAGTAATAATGGATGTTTTGTAGAAATTTTTCCAGGTTTTAATGAGGTATATTTTCCATAAAAACGTGTCAGCCTAATTTTTGTTAGGACAACCTGACGGGGTCAGGATTAACACTTGACGACGTCAGGCAATGTGGAAACAAAATGCCAGTTTAGTTTTCTGTGTAACTTGTGATTTTTGAAAATTCCCAATTCTTAATTTTCTTGAAAAAAAAACTGTAAACATCCATTCCACAAGCATTATATCTTACTTGCTTTCTAGTTTAGATTTGTGTCACACTTAGTTTTCCCGCCGATTTTACGCGAAAGTTTCATTTGTTTTCTTATAAGTGTGCAGGTTATATTGGACAAGAAGAAGAAACACATGTTGGAAGAATCACTTATGACTTATTCATTCTTCTTGGAGGAGGATTTAACTGCAACTTCATACATATCCTACCGAGCTAATCAGGGGAGTACTAGTTTCTTTCTCTTTTAACTTACCTTCCTTTATCATAACTTTGATACTTTCGAGGAACATTGGGGACAATTTTAGGGCAATTTTAACACCCAATTTACCCACCTGATTATTTTTCTTGTCCTTAGTAATTTGTTAGGGCAATTTTAACACCCAATTTAAAAAATTTTATGGCATTTACGAGCTAAACTTTAGTCTTAATAAAGCGTCTCATGGATAGGAATTATATGACCATCACAAAAACCGTATACCACTCAAATTCTACCCCAAAATGTGAGGTTCGCCCCTAGATCTTTAGGAATAAAAGTGATAAGGATTTAAAAGGTACACTTTTGAGGGGTCATTTAAGCCATTAATCGACCACTTTTATATCCGTTACTGCTTAATTTCGTTTCTTTTCACTTTTTAGGTCTCTTGAAGGCAAAATGCTGGAATGAAACTTATTTGGACGAAAAGGCGTGAATATATGAATAAAATGGCCAAAGTCAAGATCGAGACACTCAAAGTTGCTGGAAACGCACATGACAACGTCACAGATAAAGGGCGACGCCGTCCCTATAATTGCGACGGCTCAGAAGTAAAATTGCTATTTTGTACCGACGGGCAGGCTTAAAGAGTAGGGCGTCACAACTCAGACGTCCTAGATTCAGATTCCGACGGCGTCAGAAGATGAAGCCGTTAGAAGATGAAGCCAACGGCTTCACAACCACAACGTGACGCCGTCACAAAGTTGACTTGGTCAAGACGAAACCCTAATGGCGGCGATCTGACGACGTCACAATTAAAGAGTGACGCCGTCGCAGTTGTAACTCTATATATAGAATTCAATTTTCAGACTTTTAGAGAGGTAGTTTTGTGGAGTAAAACCTAATAACGATTTTTGGCTGTCTTGGGCAGTATCTTAGAGTTCTCATACCCTATTTTACAATAAGATAAGTAATTTACTTCATTGATTTAATTATGTCTTCAATTGTATGTGTGTATGCTTGCATGTTCACCATGTCCGGCTAATTTACTTGTGTGTTTGCTTAGATCTATGAAACCTAGGTATTGAATATTGATTGGTTGTCTCTTATCTTAATTGTAATTGGCCTAGGATTGCAATAGACCATCGTTATGTTTTTAATGCTTGAGTAATCTTTGTGAACATTAGTTTATAATCCCCTAAAGTTGTTGTAGGCTAAAAATCCAAAGATAACCTTAGAGTTAGTTTATAAATCCTAGAGATTTTGTAGGCAATAACCTTAAGGTAGTCTCAAAGAGTTAGGGAAAAAAGCATACCTTACGACCTTAGAAGACACAACGCGTTAAGAATAAGGACGTGACAATTCAACCATCAATAGGAGATAACTAGGGAGTAATAGCATCTAGGTAAACACATCTTTAATCATCATACGAGCACACATCAATTAGACATAGACTACCCCTTAGCTTAGTTACTTAGATAACTAGAATAGTAGAGTAATCGGTAGAATTACCACCCCCCAAATCCAATACCCCGAGATTCATAATTTCAATTTTCTAAAAAATATAAAAAAGATAAAAATATAATCTTCCTCAACCCCAACCTTAGCGTAGTAATTTCTCACTAGCATTCCTATTCCCCTAGAGAACGATAACAATCCCGTGGCTTACCCTAATACTACACTACAACGATTAGGTTCACTACCTAGGTGGTTGAAAAACTTGCTCGAAGAAAAGGAAGTTTCCTTTGACCCCGAACGCGCGTTGTACGCGTAACAAGTTTTTGGCGCCACGCCCGGGAATAGAATAGCTAGTTAGGATTCTATCTCGTTTAGGTTCCCTTGCTTGATTCCTATCAAGTAAGATTTTTTCTCATTTTTTAGCTTCCTCGTAGTCTATCCCTCTTCTTCGTAACCTTTGTGCGTAATCCCATCACTCTTCATTATGGAAGGTGATAACCCATCAAACAACAACCCACCACCAAATAAATTACTTTCGCTCAAACCCCAACCCACTGACCAACACAACCGCCGATATGTGAGTAGAAACAACGACCTTGAAGATTTACAAAGGGTATTTGACTGTACAATTAGGGTTGCCATTAAGAAAGTGGTTAGCGCCTCAGTTGTTGGCTCTATGATCAGCAGTATTCCGGATAATGGTTTAGTGGATAAAAATGTGAATGAGGAGGATAGAGCTTACTTCAATCTTTACCCCACTAAGGAAGAGGTTGCTTACCATCAATACATAATCGACAATCCCCGATCATCCATCATTAGGATACGCCCAAAGATTAGGAGAGGAAATCCTTGGAACATCAAAATCCCTTGTATGATTGGATATAAGAATGTCGAGCATGCCTACATAGATACATAATCTCCCATTAATGTGATGTCATCAGCTGTGTACAATGACATTATGAATGAGCGACTTAAGATTAGGAGAGACCCTATGTATCCGGGTGGGGTTTGCAACTTTGTGGGAAGAGTCAAGGATGTACACGTCTTTACAGGAAATTTTACCTACTTAGTTGATTTTGTGGTCCTAGAAGACATCAGATGTGTCATTGACTATAGCTTATCCCAAGTAGTGCTAGGAAAACCGTTTGTTGAAAAGTCTAAAATGAGCCATAACAAGTTTGAAGGAATGGTTAGGTTTAAGGAAGGGGGCGATGAGATCACTTATAGGATTCCTTGAAGAAGAATGGATATGGCCCTTTATCCCTTTTCTAACGAGACAACATTAGAGCTTTTGGGGAAAAAGCGTAAGAAGATGTTGAAAAAGGTTTGAACTTCATGTGGGAGAAAAGGAGGCTTTATTATAAGGATTGCTTGACCCTATGGCCTAGGTATAGAGTCGATGAAAATTTTGTCAATATGATAGAATTTTCATTGAGAAGGAAAAACGAGACCACGTAGGGTACACGACTTTGAGTCTAGCTACAAGACTCATAAATAAATAAAGCGTTCGTGGGAGGCAACCCATGCTTAATTGTTTGCTTGTTTGTGTGTCGTATATCTTTTATTGGTTGTTTATTCTCATGTTTGAATTTGTAAAAATGCTTTATTTTGTCTTTAACCTCGTCTTAATTACATATAAAGGTATTTTACAAAAGGGATAAGTGTAGGGAAGATTACACACGTTTTCAAAGAGAACGTGAACATGAGAATTACGATTATTGAAAAGATATATATGTGTGTTTGTTAGAGTCAAATGCTTGTATCGAGTCATAATGGATGTTTTGCAGAAATTTTTCCAGATTCTAAAGATGTAATTTTTCCAGAATTTTTCCAGAAAGTTGCAGCAGACCAGTTTCTGTCAGGATAACCTGACGGCGTCAGACTCGCTACCTGACGGCGTCAGGAGGAGCAGAAACAACTTATCTTACTTTCTCTCATTTTCTATGCTACTTATAAATTCTTGGAATTTTCCAGGTCTTAATTTTCTAGAAACATCCATTCCACAAGCATTATATCCTAGTTTAGTAGAGTCATATATATTGGTGCCGCCGATTTTACGCGAATGTTTCGTTTGTTTTCTTAAAGTGTGTAGGTTTTATTTATCAAGAAGAAGATACATAAGATGGAAGAGACTTTCACGCATACATTCTTCCTGAAGAAGAATTTAACCACTACTTCACACGGATCCTACCAAGCTAATCAGGGGAGTATTAGTTTCTTTCGTTTTTAATTACCTTCCATTATCATAACTTTGATACTTTCGGAGAATATTGGGGACAATGTTCAGTTTAAGTGTAGGGAGGGAAAATAAAACGGGAACTTTGAAACTATACTTATCCTTGATTATTTGCCTTGTCCAATATTATTTGTGTAATAAACCATGAGAAATATCGGTTAGGGTAATTTTGGCACCAAATTTAAAATTTTTCATGACATGTAGGAGTGAGCCATTAGTTTTAATAAAGCGTCTCATGGATAGGAAGTTATATGACTAGCACAAAACCCTTTACCACTCAAATTCCACCCCAAAAATGTGAGGTTCGCCCTTAGATTTGTAGGAATTAAAGCATTCACCTTTAATGCTTCGAGAGTGTACCGGTAGTATTATAGATTCTAGAACTTGTTTTGTGATGCATTCCGAGATCGCTAGTGAGACTACACTTGTGTAGTTAGGAATAACTAAATGATAAGAGGCATTAGGATAACCCTTGTTTGATATCCGTATTATAATTACTTCTTCCACATTACTTGAGTAATTCCCCCACACCCTTGCGTTGTACTCATCTTTAGTACACGATACCCCTAGTTAACCCCTCAGAGCCTATCATTTTCACGTTTCTCGTGATGTTTCGGTTTTACAGAATATCAATGAAGAGCATTGTTTACAATCCACCCCCTAAATGTACACCCAAATCGCCTTAGCCTACCTTGTATGCACTCACTTTTAGTGCATTATTGTTATCATACTAAACCCTTAGTTCAATTATCTAGTTACTTGCATAAGTTGCTACGTCGAGTCATATCCTTTGTACACAGTTTTGGGACGATTAGGACTCATGGGAAAAGTTAAATTTTATGAAGTGACGGGAAGAAACTATAAATTCAAATTCTCTTTATTTACGTAATAATGTACTCCAAGTGTTTTGATATTTTCAATTCGGGTCAAATTAGTGTTAGAGTAATAAAAACTCAAGTGTAGGGATGTGCCTATAAATCCCTATTATTTTGATGTTATCGTAGAGGATGGTAGAGTAAAAGTGTATGGAAAAAAAAGAAAAAAAAAGAGTGTTGAAAAAAAAAAAAATTGAAAAAAACATATGGGCTACCATCCTACATCTATATTTAAATTTATGTTTGTTTGTTTCAAAGTTATCTAGAGTTTAGAGTGTCGAGTCTTGGCTTAGCAACGCCATTCTTCTCATGCTTGTAACATAAAGATTTTTGACTTGCCACCACTAAATCGCCTATCCAACCAAACCCTTTGTTTCCCTACCATAAGCCTAACGTTACAACCCTTTAAAAGACCACTTGGATAGTTTTTCCTAGGTGCTTACGCCAAAGCGATGGAGGTTTGATCTAGTCTCAAGCCTATGGTAATCTATGTACTAGGACCGGTTAATGAGTGTTTATCTTCCATTTCCAATTTGATATATTTCATATACACCCGAGAGATGAAAGTATCCAAACACCACTTGTGAGGTGCTAGTATGTAATTTTCGTGCTTGTTATGACTTTTGCGGGGCTTATACTTATTGTGAATTGTTTTAAACCAATGCTTCATGACCTCTAACTTATAAATTAATTGGCCAAAAGCACATTTGCTTGAGGACAAGCAAATACCAAGTGTAGGGATATTTGATAAGGATTTAAAAGGTACAATTTTGAGGGGTCATTTAAGCCCTTAATCGACCACTTTATATCCGTTACTGCTTAATTTCGTTCCTTTTCACCTTTTAGGTCTCTTGAAGGCAAAATGCTGGAATGACACTTATTTGGATGAAAAGGCGTGAATATATGAATAAAATGGCCAAAGTAAAGATCGAGACACTCAAAGTGCTGAAACGCACTGACGGCGTCCAGATAAAGGCGACGCCGCCCCTATAATTGCTATGGCTTAGAAGTGAAATTGTTATTTTGTACCTGACGACGCAGCTTTAAAGAGTAGGGCGCCAACTCAGCATCGCCTAGATCAGATTCCGACGGCGTCCGAAGATAAAGCCGACGGCATCACAACACAACGTGACGCCGTCACAAAGTTGACTTGGTCAAGACGAAACCCTAATGGCGGCGATCCGACGGCGTCACAATTAAAGAGTGACGCCGTCGCAGTTGTAACTCTATATATAGAATTCGAATTTTCAGACTTTTAGAGAGGTAGTTTTGTGGAGTAAAACCTAAAAACGATTTTTGGCTGTCTTGGGCAGTATCTTAGAGTTCTCATACCCTATTTTACAATAAGATAAGTAATTTAATTCATTGATTTAATTATGTCTTCAATTGTATGTGTGTATGCTTGCATGTTCACCATGTCCGGCTAATTTACTTGTGTGTTTGCTTAGATGTATGAAACCTATGTATTGAATATTGATTGGTTGTCTCTTATCTTAATTGTAATTGGCCTAGGATTGCAATAGGCCATCGTTGTGTTTTTAATGCTTGAGTAATCTTTGTGAACATTAGTTTATAATCGTCTAGAGTTGTTGTAGGCTAAAAATCCAAAGATAACCTTAGAGTTAGTTTATGAATCATAGAGATTTTGTAGGCAATAACCTTAAGGTAGTCTCAAAGAGTTAGGGAAAAAAGCATACCCTACGACCTTAGAAGACACAACGCGTTAAGAATAAGGACGTGACAATTCAACCATCAATAGGAGATAACTAGGGAGTAATAGCATGTAGGTAAACACATCTTTAGTCATCATACGAGCACACATCAATTAGACATAGACTACCCCTTAGCTTAGTTAATTAGATAATTAGAATAGTAGAGTAATCGGTAGAAATACCACCCCCCAAATCCAATACCCCAAGATTCGTAATTTCAATTTTCTAAAAAATATAAAAAAGATAAAAAAATAATCTTCCTCAACCCCAACCTTAGCGTAGTAATTTCTCACTAGCATTCCTATTCCCCTAGAGAACGATATCAATCCCGAGGCTTACCCTAATACTACACTACAACGATTAGGTTCACTGACTAGGTGGTTGAAAAACTTGCTCGAAGAAAAGGAAGTTTCCTTTGACCCCGAACGCGCGTTGTACGCGTATCAAAAAGCATTCACCTTTAATGCTTAGTGAGTGTACCAGTAGTATAATATATTCTAAAACTTGTTCTGTGATGCATTCCAAGATCGCTAGTGAGACTACATTCGTGTAGTTAAGATTAACTAAATGATAAGAGGCATTAGGATAACCCTTGTTTTAAACCTGTAATATAATTACCTCTTCCACATCGGTTGAGTAATTTTCCCCACACCCTTGCGATGTACTCATCTTTAGGACATGACACCCTAGTTAACCCCTCAGATCCTATTCTTTTCGCGGTTCTCGTGATGTTTCGGTTTTTCGGAATATCAATGAAGAGAATTGTTTTCAATCAAGCCCCAAATGTTACACCCAAATCGCCTTAGCCTACCTCGTATACACTCACCTTTAGTGCATTATTGTTATCATTATTAAACCCTTAGTTCAATTATCTAGTTACTTACATGATTGCTAAGTCGAGTCATATCATTTGTATACAGTTTTGGGACGATTGGGACTCATGGGTTAAAGTAATATTTTATGGAGTAACGGGAAAGAACAATAAATTCAAATTCCCTTTACCTATGTAATTAAATACTCCAAGTGTTTTGATCTTTTCAAATCGGGTCAATTAGTGTTAGTTAAATAAAAACTCAAGTGTAGGGATGCTCCTATAAATCCTTTTATTTTGATGTTATCGTAGAGGATGGTAGAGTAAAAAGGTATGAAAAAAAAGAAAAAAAAAGAGTTGTGAAAAAAAAAATGAAAAAAAATACGAGCTACCATCCTACATCTATATTTATGTTTATGTTTTTAAGTTTATGTTTGTGTTTTGTTTCAAGTTATCTAGTGTTAGTGAGTCTAGCCTTGGCTTAGCAACGCCACGCTTTACATGCTTGTAACATAATATTTTTTAGACTTGCCACCACTAAATATCCCCTATCCAACAAAACTCTTTACTTCCCTACCCTAAGCCTAACGTTACAACCCTTGTAAAGATCTCTTAGATAGTTATTCCTAGGTGCTTACGCCAAAGTGGTGGAGGTTTGATTTATTCTCAAGCCTATGGTAATCTATTTACTATGCCAGGTAATGAGTGTTTATCTTCCATTTTCATTCATATTATATTTCATATAAACCCGAGAGATGAGAGAATCTAAACACCAATTGTGAGGTGCTAGTATATAATTTATGTGCTTGTTATGACTATTGTGGCACTTTTACTTGTTGTAGACTATCTTAAACCAATGCTTCATGCCCCCTAACTTATAAATTGATTGGACAAAAGCACATTTGCTTGAGAACAAGCAAATTTCAAGTGTAGGGATATTTGATAAGGATTTAAAACATACGTTTTTCGGGAGTTATTTAAGCCCTAAAAATCAACACATTTTATATCCGTTACTGCTTAAAATCATTTCTTTTCACATTTTAGGTCTTTTGGAAGCAAAATGCTGGAATGAAGCATATTTGGACGAAAAGGAGCGAAAACATGAAGAAACTGGCAAAGTCAAGATCAAAGGCACTCCAGCAGCACCTAACGGCGTCCCAACCTAAGGGCGACGCCGTTCTTTTATACAATATTTGATCAAATTACACGTGACGGCTTAGGTGAAATTTTGGTTCTAAAGCATGACGACATCAAGCCTAAACTCTAGAAGGCGTTACTCACAATTCCACACCAGACGCCCAAGAACCAATCTCAGACGACGTCCTTCATGAAGACTGACGGCGTCACACTCATAAGCTGACACTCTCCCAATGATCACTTGGCCCAAACGAAACCCTAATGACGGCGACGTGACAGCGTCATTAGCAAAAGGTGACGCCGTCGCACTTGTAAATATATATATAAAATTTGATTTTCTGTTTTAAAGGAGGTAGAACTTTGGAGAGCAAACCCTAGTTCAGTTGTAGTCTGACTTGGACAGTATTCTAGGGTCCCATATCCTATTTTACATCACAAGATAAGTTTGTTAATCCATTTTATCATTATGTCTACCCTATGTTCAATTGTATGTGTGTATGCTTGCTTGTTTAACATGAGTAGTTAAATTATCCTAGTGTTTGCTTAGATCTATGAAACATAGTTATTAATTATTGTTAGGTTGTCTCTTGTCTTAATTGGTAGATGCTAGAGTAAGGATAACTGGCTTCTTCTTTATTTGTTGCGAGCTTGAACGTCCTAAATAACAAAAAAGCTTAAGAGTGCACTTAGGCCATTCGTTGTGTTTATTGTGTGAATTGTAGCTTAAGGATAGTAGAGTATTCGGGCGAGATACCATTGTACTCGCCGATCCCGGGTAGTCTAGAGGAGAGTTGCAATTCATAGAACTAGGGAATTAGGCACCACCTTACGACCAAACGGAATACAACGCACCAATTAAGATAAAGGATGTGACAATTCAACCTACCAATAAGAGATAACTGGGGAGTAAGAACATCTAAGTAAACACATCTTTAATCATCGTACGAGCACATCTACAATTAGCATAATCTATCCTTAGTTAAAGTAGTTAGTTAGATAATTAGTAAAAGTAGTTAAAATTGGTAGAAGTACTACCCCCACTCCTATACCCGGAGATATTTACCTTGCTTTATAAAAAAACATAAAAATGACTAAAAAGAATCTCCCTCAACCTCACCTTCTCGTCATATATCTCTTTCTAACATTCCTATTCCCCTAGAGAACGAAATCAATCCCCTGGGCTTACCACATACTACACTACAACGATTAGGTTTACTGCCTAGAGGGTTGAAAAACTTGCTCATAGAAAAAGAAGTCTTCTCGACCCCGAACCCCCTGCTTCAGTAATAACCATGACCCATACCCATGGAGCTTGATCCATAACCCGTGACCCATTGCATGACATCATGCATGAAATCATGTTGGGTATTATTCATAATCCATGACCCAAAGTCCATGACCCATGACCAAAGACCCATGACCCATTGACTAGGTACAATATATCTTGTTTGGCATCCATGATGCAATGTCCATGACCCTTGGTCCATAACCCATAACCCGGTTTGGTATCCAAAATCCGTACTTGACTGACCTAGAGGCCGGGTACCTGGGAATGCACTGGCCGGATCCCTTGGGTGAGGGATCCGCTGGAGCCGGCTGACTAGTAGACAAAATATCTATAAATAGTGAGTCATTTCTCCATTGTTTTTCACCCTTTTTCTTACAACTCTCTCATATATTATCTCACTCTTATAACCTCAGATCACTTGATCATTCTTGTAGTTCTTCTCTCTTTTGTTGTGATTCACTTTTAGGTCCTTCACAAAAGGCGAGATCACGATACTCATACAAGTCATCCAAGAAAAGAGTCCTTGATTGATTTGTACATTCACAAGATTTCAGTAACTTATCTTGTATTTCTTATTTCACATATTTGTTGTGTAATAGTTGTGTAAAGGTTTGGTTCTACCTCGTGGAAGAACTCGGTATTTAGCTTTGTAACGGAAAAAGTGTAAGCGACGTTGTGAGGCTTCTCCGCCGATTTGAAGGAGCTTGTTGACATAGTGCTTGAATTCTCGAGTGAGATACTCGGGGAGTAGAGTAGGGCAAGGAAAGCGCCCTTGTAGCCGAACCACTATAAATCACTTGTGTCGCTACTTTCTTTCGCTTACTTTACTTGCATGCTTTATTTACTTTATTTATTGTTTGGTACTATCTTTTCATCCACAAGATTTCACATAAGCTTGAATCTAAATATTTGAAATCTAAATTTAAATCAGTAAAACTATTCAACCCCCCATTATAGTTTTCCACATAGAACTCCAAATGATTCATAATTTTTGGCATTGAAAGATACACATCTTTAACTTTCTAACCATTTATCGCACATAATTTTTGAACATCCAAATCAATACATTTTATTCATTGAAGTTGGAAAAAATGGAAGATTTTTTTATAGTCAAAATCGCTTGTGTTACATGCGATATAACATTAATCTGTAAGTTCGAGCACTCAATATGATGTCGTGAGATTATCATAAGCATTTGTACAAAACTTCAAATGATTAATCGTTTTTAGCATTAAAAAGTATACATCCTTAGCTTTCCAACGATATATCAAACCTAGTTTGTGAATATCCAAATCAATACAGTTTATTCATAGAAGTTTGGAGGAAATAGAATATTTTTTTTAAGTCAAACTCACTTGACGTATCACATGTGATATAACATTAATCTCTAAGTTCGAACATTCAACATGTTGCCGTGAAATGAGCATAAGTATTAGCATAAAATTCCAAAATATTCACCATTTTTTGCATTAAAAATACATATTTTAAGTTTTACAACCATATATCACACATAATATTCGAACCTCTAAAACGGTTAATTCATAGAAGTTAGTGAAAACAAAAGTAAAAATTGATATTCAAACTCATTTGATATATCACATGTGATATGACAATAATAAGTAAGTTCGACAGCTAAACATGTTGTCGTAAAATGGGCATACGTATTTGTCTACAACTCCAAAAGATTTATCGTTTTTTGCACTGAAAAGTAATACTTATGTCAATATCTTTTGTCATCGAATCCAAAATTTAGTGTTATATCACATGTGATATATCAAACGTGTTTGAATATGACACATGTGATAACTCATTTGATATATCACATGTGATATAACACTAATATTTAAGTTCGAACACTAAACATGTTGTTGTAAAATGTGCATAAGTATTTGTATACGACTCCAAAAAATACGACCCAAGAAACTCACTGGATTTCTTAAGACACTAGCGGAGAAGAAAAGAAAGCAGCGACTAAAACGATTAGATTGACAGGCTAATAAAATTTAGAGATTCATGTATAGTGTTTATAGGGGTGTCTTCCGTTCGTCGGCAAAAGATTCATGTTGGCCGGATTTGTAGAGAGGAAAAGGAAAGATAGTAGGCGAAGACAAATGTTTGGTTTGATTGAAAAATATAGAGTCAGAGAGTAGGTAAAGGTGAGTAAAGGAGATTGTGGTTTTATTCAGGTTTATGTGCACGCAAATCACTCTAAAAAAATTAACATGGGTCAACACACTTATTATTGTACACAGTGAATATGTCTCTACTTTCTCCTTCTCCATACCGTATGACAACTTGCTCTGCCAAAATAAAGTGTAATATCTCTTTCTTTTTTATTCACTTTTATGTGTAATACCTTTTTTTTTATAGTTTTTTTCTTTAGTTTTATATAAATTCTATTTTTATTTGAATGAATAAAAATTTAGCAATTTTGTTTGAAAAAATATAAAAGAAAAATAAATGTGTGGGTGAGTGTGACCCAAATAACATGTTATAAGTGAATGGGTGTTTTTGTGTGTAAGTGTTAAAACTGGGTATATTGAAATGACGCTGAAATGACAAAGGAAAAAATGACATGCCACCATACCTCATCTTCTTAACATAATAGCGTATCGCACGTCTAACATAACTACTTGTAATACTTTGATACTTTTTGGAATCAAATGTCCGTAACCAGGGCCGGAGCTATGTAGAAATTAGTGGGGGGGGACATGTCCCCAACCAAGTTTTTGGAGAAACACTAAATTCTTAAGAAAAAATGTCAAATTAGGAGAAAAAAAGTATAGTGCCCTCAGCCCATAAATCTGAGTGCCCTCGATATTCCTGACGAGAAAGCGCAAGTGACAAAGAATTGGTATTTCGTTGCATAAGTAGACTTGTCCATGGTTTGTTTCTTTCCTTTGGTTTTGTGAGTGAGAAAACACAATGAAGAAGATGAGTTTTTATTAAAAAGTGGGAAAGTGAGGTTAAAAAATTAATTAGTCAATGACACATCTATTATTCTATTGTATATTATTTGTGAGTACCGATTTACATAAAGAAGTTAATTAATGGAAAATATCAAAATATACATGTGACATGAGACAGTACTCTTTAAAAACAACCTTTTCTTGAAACCTTTGTTATCTTATATTTTGATACGTAATACTCCATGTTTTAAGTCATTTATGTTTTGCATAAGTAGTTTCTTTTTTCAAATCATTAAGTTTCTTGTGGCATAGTCTTTTACTAGTTATTAAAAGATGCTTTAGTTCAAAATTAAGTATTTTAAATTTAAGTTTTATTTAAAAGAAACAAAAAAAAAAAAAAAAAAAAAAACCAAAGTTGATGTTAGAAATATTAAATAAAACACCCGTACTATATTTATAAGCAAATATAAACAATTTATAAAGTTCCAATCACTATGATAAAAGTTTAACCACTCGTAGCTTGTTTTATTTTTAGTTATGTGCTTATATTTTATAAGTGAGAAGCACAATTGACTTATTTAAAACCAAATTAATGAAATCGTATCTTTAGTTGAGTGAATTTCAAATTTCGTTCTTATGGTTAACACACAATCGTACATTTTTTACTTTATCGCAAAATAAGTACACTTGTCGTCCATGATTTTGTCGATTGTATGTTTAATTAATAGTGACCCGACCCGACCCATGTTGAATTTTACAATAAAAAAATTTCAACTCGTTATCGAATCATTCTTATCGCTTGTTGCCCCCTTCGACTAGATTTCCTGGCTCCGCCACTGTCCGTAACATACATCAAGTTTTTTTCTTTTTTCATTAGGACAAGACAAATACCTTTGATATGATGTAGTGGTTAAGATGAATGTTACTCCGTAAAATAAAATTAGTAAGAGTGTTTGGTGATTATTTGAACCTCATAATCTGATTATTAAAGACTTGCAGTCGTAACAAACAATCAATTTTTGGTGAACGAATAAGTAGACTTTGCTTCTCTTTATTTTCTAGCTATTATGACAAAATTTAAACTTACCACATTTGTATAAATTTAACATCCACCCGCAACAAAACCTATCAACAAATTATTAATTTTGTAAAAGTTTTATATCCAGCCGCAACAAAAACTACCACCAAATATAACTTTGTATAAGTTTTAACATCAGCAACAACAAAACATCTACGTTCAAATCTCAAAAATGTACTGTAGAATTTAATGCAGTAAAATATTGTAGACCCCATCAGCGGTGACTGTTGACTCTCTTTATAATCACCATCACTTTCCAACCAAGAAACACACAAAATCACACCATGGAAGTTGCCACTTGCATAAACGTTAATGGGACAACATTGTTGTTGTTTGTTTTGGTGTTTTCATTGTTGAGAGTAAGTCATGCAGCTGCACCTGCGGTTTACGTGCTAGGGGCCTCGATGGTCGACGTTGGAAACAATAATTATTTGCCGCTTTCAGTCGCGAAAGCTGATTATCCTCATAATGGTATCGATTATCCTGATAGGAAATCCACCGGGAGATTCTCTAATGGCATGAACTTTGCTGACTTTTTTGGTACGTTGTTTCCGTTTTATTTGCTACAAGAAGTCATTTAAACCTTTTTTTTTTCCTGAAGAAGTTTATAACTAAAAGTAGTAAATAACCTAATGAGTTGTAACTAAAACGTTTAAAATTTCAATTGAAGAGTTTGTAGTGTATGACTTTTTAATTTTCTCATTACTGTTTTCTATGCATTATAAGGAGAAAGTTCGAAATTAGGCTCAAGTTCATAAATGTTGGCGGGATGTAGACTGGTTTGCTTTCTTAGCTTTTGTCCTTCTAGAACTAGGATTTTCTACAGATTTTTATTTACAGCCAACTCCACCCTAAGAATGGTAATTTAATTTGGTTGTGTTTGGGTTTATATGTTTGAGTTGATGGGTTGGTGTATGAGTATAACTCAAATCTGAATGTTTGTTGTTTATTGATCTAGTAAAAAAAAAGAATAAAAAAGTCAAATGTTAATTGTTAGGACCTAGATAACACTTATAACTCGTAAGCGAACAAGTTAAACGGGTTAACATGTTAGTTGACTGACAAGTCAACTAGTTTAAGTCCCACAATCAAAGACAACAACATACCCAATATTCTCGCCGAAGCGAGTTATGAGAAAGTAGAATTAATATAGACAAATCTTACCTCTACCTTAAGGTAAACCCGTGAGCAAGAAGACTGATTCCGATAAAACCTCAAACAACAGTGAGTGTATGCGGATGGAAATGCTTAGTCCAAGTCCCACTAATGAAAGTATCATATAGATAACTACACATTAATTTCTTTTATATCCAAGTTAAAAGTATATCTCGAATCCATGTTTAAGCATTTATGGCAACACATCCAAATCCAAAATCCCAATAAAAATAAAAAATATTACTTTTCAAATGCTTGTATACTAAATGGGTTCGCGAGTTGACCTATTTGACCCCTACTGAAACCCGAGCCTAATCCGTTTATGAAACGGGTTGGGCAAGTGAACCTATGTGTGTTTTTTTATCCGAACCCATTAGTCTTTAATATCTGTGTATTTTCGTGTCGTGTTAAAAAACTGCCACCCCTAATACTCACTCCACCACCCCTCACCATTTGTACTCAAAGTTGACGAGTTAGTAAAGATTTTGAACTTTTGAAGTATGACCTTTTAATCTGCCCATTATAATTTGATTCTTTTATATGCAATATAAGAAGAATCATCATCTTTTTTTCCCCATGAAGACAAATTCTCTGGTTTTTTCAATGCGGTAGTCCAAACTACCATTTGGTCCATATGGCATATAGAAACAACATCATTTTCTCCACTAAGAGACCCTCTAAAGAACTCATCTTCAACGACATTAAGATATATTTTTTCAATTGGATTACTAGTAGATGTAGAAAATACTCTTTAAATTGGATAGAGTGGTTTGATTACCCTTGTAACGCTCTATCCCCCTCTTGTACTCTTATCTAGTATCTTGCTAGTTTTTTTTATTTATAAAATGCTGCTAAAAAAATATATGCAATATAAGAAGAAGATGTTGGAACTATGTTTATTAGGTGAATCGTGAATGTAAAATAGCTAGACATCTATATCATAAGCAAAATATTTAACTACTGAGAAGAGATCATACAACCACCTTTAGAGTTTAAATTTTCTCCATTTAATGATGTTATTTCATCTTTTAAATTGTTACATATTTAATTGTTACTGTATTATTTATAGTTTTTAATCTTGAACTACGTTTTAGTACTTATAAAATTTGACAAGAATTATCAGTTTTACACGTTCTCATTACGTAGTTTATTTAACATTTGGTGTTTGGGCAGCGAAAAAGATAGGATTACCAACATCTCCGCCATATCTATCGTTAAATTGTAATGCAACACCACCAATCACTGGAGTAAGTTTTGCATCTGGTGGCTCTGGCATACTTAACGAAACCGGTAAAGCTTATGTAAGTATTCGGGAAACTGAAATATTTAAGAAAAAAACCTAAACTGAGCTATGAATGTAAACTGATTGTTTAACTAACAGTTTAGTTTAGTTCAAAAAAAAAAAAAAAAAACTAACAGTTTTGTTTATATTTGTTGTTGTAGATACAAGTCATTCCATTAGCACAACAAATAAAGTACTTCTCTTTGGTCCGTAACAAACTAATCCAACAACTTGGACAATCGAGTGCTCAAAACCACCTATCAAAATCGATATTCCTATTCGGTTTTGGAACCAACGATATGTTGGCATATTTTAATAATGGTTCTACAATCCCTAAACAGTACACCCATCAACAATACGTTGATCGCGTAGTGTCCACCTTTAAAGGGTTACTAAAGGTAATTCATAATTTTTTCAAGTAATTAAGTACATTAGTTGAACCGTTATGAATGATTTCTGTGAATGTGTGAATTGTATACAGATGCTGTATGGCTTAGGTGCGCGAAAAATGGTGGTGACAGGAGTTGGGCCGTTAGGTTGTTATCCGCTTAAAAGAAAGCTGATCAAAGATGGTGAATGCGATGTTGAAGTAGATTTTTGGTCGGCTAAGTATAACGACGGTCTTAAGATGATGTTACGGGACTTGAAGTCAGAATCAAAAGACATGAAGTATGTATATTTTGATATGTACGGTGCTATGTCCAATCTCTTTCAGAATCCTAAAACATACGGTATGCTTTATTCTAGTGTCCTTTTACCACCTTTTCGTAACAAACTAACCATTGGTATATATGTGCAAAGTGTGATGGTTTAAGCTTATGATGTATATTTCCTTATAGGGTTTACAGATATAAAAGAAGCTTGTTGCGGACTTGGGAAGCTAAACGCGGACGTGCCATGTCTTCCTACATCGAAATATTGCACGAACAGAAAAAACCATGTTTTTTGGGATCTTGTACATACTACGGAAGTGGTTGCAAGCATATTTGTAGACCACTTATACAACGGAACACAAAAGTATGCAGTTCCAATGAATGTGAAACAACTTGTTGAAAATCAAAATGTTTGTGAGACATAGAAAGGAAACTAATGCAATATTTTGTGATACCATTAGAATAGAAACGAGTTGTTGTCATTTTCGCAAGAAGCTACCTCTAACTCAATATAGTTGTGACTTGTTGAAAGGGGCAAGTATTCTACATATAGGATAGTCGTTTGTTTGATTTGCTTTGTAAGAATTAGGATCTCAAGAAAAGTTATGATCATTTTCCTTTGTGGAAGTATTCGTAATATTCAAGATACATGTTGGTTTCTTTTTTGTTTCAAAACTATGTTTTGACTTCTGATCCCATGTGTAGTATAAACAATAAACTAAGCAAACATGGGGAAACTCCAAGACTAAGTAATCGACCACATAAGTGTTTAGGCACAAAACAGGCTAAAGACTAAAACAGCGGTTTTTAAGCGCTAACAAGCTCAAGAATAAGCATGCCAAATATGAAACTAGCTAGGTTCTTGTTCGCTACTTTGTATACTTTTCCCGTTAATATTCTATTCTAAGTCGTGATAACAAACCCGAGTAGAGATCATTCTAATATAATGTAGCGAGATAAAGATACTACAGGTTAGGCAATATTGGATACACATATTTTCGGACGAGGATAATTAACCTATTATCGAATAAATGGGTAATATCGTTTATCTGACGAAGAAGAAAAAAACAAAGACTCTTCTCAACACTTTTTATTAAGATTTAAGATCATTTGAGGACAATTACATACTAAGAGATCAATCCCCACCCTCCATTTTATTTGATCTAATGGATGAGATTAATCGCAACAATTAAAAAAACCCACTTTCATCATTTTTTTTTCAAATATAAATACCTTTCAAACCGTTAATCGTCAAGCGAAAAAATATATATATATTATTACGACGAGCATTTAATTATCTTTCTATAGACAGACACTTTGATATACTTTAAAAAAAAATCGTGTTTTTCACGTTTTTTTAAAAGTTTTTTCCGTTTTTTTACGTTACTGAAATTTGCATGAAAAATCATATATGATTTAACACTAATTTGAATACCACATGTGATATTATTGTTAAATCATATATGATATGTATATCATATGTGATTTAACACTAGTATCACATATGACATTACATATTATATGTGATTTAACACTAACATCACATGTGATCTTCAAATTATTGTTCAATCATATATGATATTTCATGCAAATTCCAGTTTCGAAGAAAAACGAAAAAGAAGACTAAAAAATATGAAAAAAAAAAAACGATTTTTTTTTCTTTTTCGAAAGAATATCAAAGTGCTCGTCTATAGAAAGATAAATAAATGCTCGTCTCGATGGTGTAATTATTTTTGCTTAACGATTAACGGTTTAAGAGATATTTAAATAATAAAAAATATGTGAAATAATAAAATGTTTTTAATCTCAGCAATTGATTTCTTTTTAGATGGATGATGGAGATGAGTCCATGTAAGAAAAGTTTAGTATGTAAAATAACTCTCCTATTTTATTAATCAATAAACAAAACTTCAATGGGTCAAAACCTAAACATATCCACCCTATTTAGGAGAGAAAAACCTAAACATCAACCTTATCGACCCTATTTAAAGGAGATGGAAACATGACTACTACTCCTAATAAGAAACAAATAAGTTATCAACTCCAGTAATACACTACAAGAAAGTTTAAATTTTACACGGTTATTTTTTCACGCCTTATGGGCGGGTGTATTTTTATTTATACATTTACACACTATAAGGTGTGTTAAAAATGAACACAATTACAAACATGATTTTATCCACGGTTATAAGCGTGTACAAAACTTACACACTTATCAATGTGTA
The DNA here is from genome assembly GCA_910596185.1 of Chrysanthemum makinoi. Classification (NCBI taxonomy): domain Eukaryota; kingdom Viridiplantae; phylum Streptophyta; class Magnoliopsida; order Asterales; family Asteraceae; genus Chrysanthemum; species Chrysanthemum makinoi. The sequence continues at coordinate 235,848,923 of OU343221.1, forward strand.
GTAACAAACTTACACACTTCTAAGCGAGTAAAATTTATTTATAAAAAAACGTGAAAGAGAAATAGAGAGGAAATGTGTAGTAACAAACTTACACACTTCCAAGTGTATAAAATGTATTTATAAGAAAAAGGTGAAAGACAAATAACAAGGGGCCATATTTAATGATGCGTTTGGTATCCCACTATGGTAATGAATGATTGATATAATCCATACTCTATATACATCAAGAGAGGTAGGAATAGATCTTTCATAGGTGAGGGACCCACCACTACTATCAAACTCATACCCATTGTCATTAATGATAATATACCAAACGCACCCTTAGTCAACATGAACAAATATGATTTCTACACTCTTGTTAGTTTGGATTTATTTATTATGATTTTTACACGCTTGTGAGTGTGAATTTATTTATATGATTTTTACACGCTTATAGGTGTTAATATATTTATATTAGTTTTTTACACTTATACATGTATACTTTAGATTTTTTTCACACTTCTTCATGCTAAGATATTATTCACACACCATTTATCCATAAACTAGAGAAGCGTGGATAATTACTACTTTTAAAGAGTACTCCAAACGTACAAAAAAGGCTTTATAATCTAAACGTGCAGAGTTCTTCTTTGAGATATGTCCTGCATCATAATCACCATATAATTGCAAGTTACGCGTTATGCTAACGCTTATAATACCTGTCAATGATGTATAGTACTCACAATGATAAGTATATTATATCTCAAGTATTTTCGTTTCATCTTATCGTTGAATTCCTTTTTTGCATTGATTTTTGGTGTCATCTCAATTATGATGCTATATTTGTTTATAGTGTGTTTCCATTCTATTGTTTGTTTACTAATTTTGTGTTGAAAACCAAGTTTTATATAATCACAATCAATCAATATATCTGCAAGTTGTAGATGCAAAGATAATATAAACCAACTACAAACCACACGAAAAGTCTACTCTTTGAGGCTGGTCCAGTCGCAACCTGGGACGACCTGGGACAACCTGCGCCACGTCAGCTTTCTCTCTCCAGCGACCTGGGACAACCCGGATGCCCCAGTCGACGACCCGAGAAATTTGTATTAATGTTGCTTTGGAAAGTAGGAAAACAAGAGTTAACATCGGGTGTCTAAGCAACCGATGTTGCAATTTGTGTCCTTCAATCGATGTCACAGTCGATTGCCGCATTCGTTTGAACCGATGTTAACATCGGTTGTTGCATGGATTTTTTGTTGGCAACCGATCTCATATGCCTCGACTGCGACAAGCCTGATATTCTATATCGGTAAATAATGGATATGTCTTCGTCAAGCAAATTGTAACAACTTTGATACGTATAAATAAAATATTGCCACTCCATACTAAATAAAATAATAATCTTCGTTTGTAAACTTTGACGCACAATCTTGTTTCTTACAATAATTTGTTATGGTTTTCAACCGTTCCGGTATGGTAGTAATTAAGTAGTAACGATCAGTTCTCTCGAGCTAGTGGGTCAAGTTGCAAGTTAGAGGTGTTTTGTATATTGCTAGTGGAAGCTATCTAATTATTCATCCATAAAACTGACTTTAATTTATTGTTCATTTGTGTATCAGTCCCCATGGTGCCGGCTTCAGTATCTTAGTTTCATTAGTTTAGAGTCGCGGTGGTCATGGACGGAACTAGAGGGTCCCGTGGTGTCACGAGATCCCGATAACATTATGCTTAGTAGTGCTAATATTCATAAAAAACACTGAATTTTAGAAAAAGTACTTGGTCTCAATAAACTGTGTTTTTAGTTTTATCTTAGTTAGGCCACCAATAGGTTAAAAGTGAACTTATTACACTTAAGCATTTTAACATCGAAAATCCTACATTTTTGTAATGTTTTCTTATACTACGGTTAAAAAAATTGTGCACCCGGTCACTTTAAGCTTTGGTTCGTCTCTGGCGGTAGTGTTTCGTTTATCGTGGTGTCGTAAGTTTCGATGTCATAAACTTTGGTGTCATGCTTGTTAAATTTCGGTGTAGTGCGTTTAGAAATTTGGTCGGATTTGCGTCTTGTGTGTCGTTTGTAATTTCTAGCATTATTAGATAAAATATAAGAGGAGAGTTATTTTACATATCAAAATTTTCTCACATACCAAGGGACCCATCTCCACCATCCGTCTAAAAAGAAATCAATTGCTGAGATTAAAAAGAATTTATTATTTCACCCATTTTTTTATCATTTAAATATCTCTTAAACCGTTTATCGTTAAGCTAAAATATTTACACCGTCGCGACGAGCATTTAATTATCTTTCTATAGACGGGCACTTTGATATACTTTCGGAAAAAAAAATCGTTTTTTTCACGTTTTTTCGTCCTTTTTTTTTGTTTATTTTACGTTACTGAAAATTGCATGAAAAAATCATATATGATAAAACACTAAATTGAATATCACATGTAATATTAGTGTTAAATCATATATGATATGTAATGTCACATGTGATATCATATGTGATTTTACACTAATATCACATGTGATATTACATATCATATATGATATTACATGTGATTTTACACAAATATCAAATTAGTGTTTTATCATATATGATATTTTAATGCAAATTTCAGTAACGTAAAAAAAAGGAAAAAACTTGAAAAAAAACGTGAAAAATACGAAATTTTTTTTTGTCGAAAGTATATCAAAGTGCCTATCTCTAGAAAGATAATTAAAAGCTCGTCGCAATGATATTATTTTTTTCGCTCAACGATTTACGGTTTGAAAGATATTAATATTTGAAAAAAAAGGATGAAAGTGTGTGTTTTAAATTGTTGGGATTAATCTCATCCATTTGATCAAACAAAAATGAAAGGTTGAGATTGATCCCTTGGTATGTAAATAATCTTTTGTCCTCAAATGATCTTATACTCTATTGAGGCACTTTATTTTGCATACTCAAAAATCCTTACATACTAATGGATAAATCCTCACCTTTCATCTAGTTTGATCTAATGGTGGGGATTAACCTAAGATTTAATATGTCTAAACCTAAGTCCATGTTTTTTTATTGTTTTTTTCTTTTCTTTTTTATCTTTCTTATTTATTTTCTCATTATTTGTATTTTTTTAACCACTATTTTTAATTTCAGTTTTTTTTTTCTTCGTCAGTTTCATACGTTTTTGTCCGTTTTTTCCGCTTTTTATACGTTTTCGTCTGTTTTCATACGTTTTCGTCCGTTTCATACGTTTTCGTCCATTTTCTTACGTTTTTGTCTGTTTTCGTCAGTTTTCATACGTTTTTGTCCGTTTTCTTACGTTTTTGTCCGTTTTCTTCAGTTTCGTCTGTTTTCTTACGTTTTCGTCCTTTTTCATACGTTTTCGTCCGTTTTGTTACGTTTTCATCCGTTTTCGTCGGTCTTGTTACGTTTTCGTTTGTTTTCTTACGTTTTCGTCCGTTTTCTTACGTTTTTGTCCGTTTTCATACGTTTTCGTCCGTTTACATACGTTTTCGTCCGTTTTCATACGTTTTGGTCCGTTTTCATACGTTTTCATCTGTTTTCTTACATTTTCGTCTGTTTTCATACGTTTTTGTTTGTTTTCTTACGTTTTTGTTTGTTTTCTTACGTTTTCGTCTCTTTTCTTACCTTTTCTTCTGTTTTATTACGTTTTTTTCCGTTCTCTTACGTTTCGTCCGCTTTCATACGTTTTCGTCCGTTTTCTTACGTTTTTGTCCGTTTTCATACGTTTTCTTACGTTTTCGCCTGTTTTCTTACATTTTTGTCCGTTTTCTTACGTTTTTGTCCGTTTTCATACATTTTCATCTGTTTTCTTACGTTTTCGTCCGTTTTAATACGTTTTCGTCTATTTTCTTACGTTTTTGTCCGTTTTCTTACATTTTCATCCGTTTTCATAGGTTTATATACGCTTTTGTCCGTTTTTTATGTTTTCGTCCATTTTTAGACGCTTTCGTATGTTTTCAGACGTTTTCGTCCATTTTCATCCGTTTTTATAAGTTTTCGTCCGTTTTCAGACGTATTTTTTCCGTTTTCATACGTTTTTATACGCCTTTTATTCGTTTTTGTCCGTTTTCATATGTTTTCGTCAGTTTTTAACAGTTTTTATACGTTTTCGTCTATTATATGTTTTCATGCTTATTATTAAATTTTATTATATTACATATCTAATATCAATTGTGATATTTTATTATAAAAAGGTTAATGTCTAATATCACTTGTGATATTTTCATAAACAAACAAGTATGTTTTTTAACCTTTAATATCACCTGAGATATTTTATTGCTCTGTATATTTTTATATTTTATCACCTATGTGTTTTCTAATATTTTATAATTTTCAGTTACAAGATAGTTTTTGTGTCTTTCATCGCAATTGACAAGCACATATTTTTTTTAATGCAACCAATGTTATCTATCCCTTGTGATATTATATTCTTAGTAGAAATAAAATGGTTAAAGTCCTTTTAGGTGAATTCTTATTTTGTTCAAAAAATGCAACACTTGTTTGATTTTGAGAATATGTTAAGTCTTTATTTTCATAGTTTGCTTTCTTTTTATTCATTTTGATATTTTTAAGTAACACTTATTTATCTCTTGTATGAAAACGGACAAAAACGTCTAAAAACAGACGAAAACGTATATAAACGTAACAAAACGTATGAAAACGTACGAAAATGTCAGAAAACAGACAAAAACGTCAGAAAACGGATGTGAACGTACGAAAACGGATGAAAACAGACGAAAACGTCTGAAATCAGAAGAAAAAAAACGTAAACAAAAAGGACGAAAGCATATGAACACGGACAAAAACGTATAAAAACGAACGAAAACGTATGAATACAGATAAAAACGTATGGAAGCGAAAAAAACTTGAAAAAAAAATGTGAATTTAAAATTAAAAGAAAATAATAAAAAAATTGAAAAAAAAAAAAAAAAAAAAAGCATGAATTTGTAATAAAAACGTTAATTCAAAAAAAAGAAAAAAAAAGAAAAGAAAAGAAAATAGAAAAAAAAAGTTAATAAATAAAAAAGACAAAATGACAAAGAAAAATGAGAAAAAAAACATGGACTTAGGTTTCCATATTAAATCTTAGGTTTATCCCCACCATTAGATCAAACTAAATGGATGGTGAGGATTTGTCCCTTGGTAAGCACCAAAATAAGAGTAAGCATTTGAAAATTCCTCTACATTAATAAGTGTGAAAAAAATTATAAAACAGTAAATTTTTCACACTTATAGTTGTGTTAAAAAAAAGTTCACACTTTTAAGTGTGAAAATAATTATTCACACTTAAAAGTGCGAGTTTTTATTTGATACAATTATAAGTATGAAAAATCTATTGTATTACATTTTATTTCCACACTTACTAATATAAATAATGTTACACATGTATTAATAAACTAATAAAATTGTACAGGAAACTGTAAAAATAAAGTGTGGAAAATGAACTATTTTTTTTATAGTGATTGGCATCTTTATACGGAGTAATATTTACAGTTCAATGCTCACAACGTATAAAGCTAAGAAAAAGTATCTATTGGTATCTTTATAATATTTACAGTAACCATTGTGCTTCCGTCGTTGACATGAATTTCGAACAATTTACAAACTCAGTGAGTCACAAAAACGTTTAGAGACGCGAAAAAATGTGCTGCAATATCCTTTTTTCAATCGCCCCAATACACCTTTTACAAAACCTTGAAATATTTCTATAGCTTATAAATACTTTTTCCTCATCTAAAATTTCGATTTTTTAGTTGTAATCTAGTATGTTATATTTTGTTGTTGAACTTCTTTCGTACTCAGCGAATGAAAAAAAAAATGCCCCCCATGTTCAGTTTTTCTGGCTCCGCCACTGGCAGTTGCTACATCTTATAACGTTAATGGGACAACACTTTGGCTGGAGTTTATTTTTGTGTTTGCTATATTAAGAATAAGTCATGCGGCTGCTGTCCTAGCGGTTTACGTGTTGGGGTCCTCGGTTGTGGACGTTGGAAACAATAATTACTTGCCATTTTCACTTGCCAGGGCTAATTTTCGTCACAATGGCATAGATTATCCTAATGGGATATCTACCGGGCGATTCTCTAATGGCAAGAATATTGCTGACTTTATTGGTATGTTCAGTTTTACTTGCTATAAAATATCGCTAGCTAGCAGCTAGCTAAATGAGCATAGGTAGCCACAAATTCTATTAACAACTTTATTAAGTACTCCGTATAAGGTTTGTAACTTTGTATACAAAGTTAACGATGGAGCTAATTAACAAGTGCCCTAATGGCGTCGCACACAGTAGGGTGTCGTGTCACATTTGTAAAAAATGTGAGCACTTTACACCTTACGGAAGCTCCACATTCAGAAAAGCACAGATGAATTGCTTAATGTTTTTAGTGCTTTTTATTTTTGCATTATTATAATATACAATAAGTGAACATTTTTCATTTTAGTTTCTTAGTTACTATTTGATTATATATATGCAGTAAATTTGAAGTTAAGTATTGTGTTTTGGCAGCAAAAAAGGTGGGATTACCAACATCTCCACCGTATCTATCGTTGATGGGCACGACACCGCCAATCACCGGAGTCAGCTTTGCATCTGGTGGGTCTGGCATACTTTACAGAACCGGTGTAAACTATGTAAGTATTTCGTAAACAGAAATAATATAGAAAATAATAAATAACCATTGGGCGAGCATATACGCTATAAGGACCCCGACTGTCAAGGGGTCCCAGCGCGTAAGCAGGCGGATAAGTTTCCACTCTCCGCTAATTGACTGTTTAGAAACTAACTGTTTGCAGTTTTATTCATTATAATAGGTACAATACATATCATTAGCACAACAAGTAGAATACTTTTCTATCGTCCGTGACCAACTAATCCAACAACTTGGACAATCGGGTGCCCAAATGCACCTATCACAATCCATGTTCACAATCTTTATGGGAAACAATGACATATCTGCATATTTTACCGCTGGTTCCGCAGTCTCCAGACAGTACACCCCGCAACAGTATGTTGATCTTATGCTGTCCACCTTTAAAGGGTTACTCAAGGTACCAAAATTTTGCAGTGAACAAGTTAAATAATTTGAATCTTTGAAAGATTTTTTGAATGTGCATGTGAATTGTATAGATGTTGTATGGATTTGGTGCGCGAAAAATGGTGGTGTCTGGAGTTGGGGCGATAGGTTGTTATCCAGCTCAAAGAAAGACGGATAGCACGGGTGAATGCATTGTTGAAACAAATTTCTGGTCGGCTATGTATAACGAAGGGCTAAAGATTATGCTACAAGATTTGAAGTCTGAATTATCAGACATGACTTATGTATATTTTGATATGTATGGTGCCACGATCAACCTCTTTCAGAATGCTCAAACTTATGGTATTATTTACTTAAGACTTTAAGTGTCATCAATTAACATATCTAACCTTTTGTTACAGTCGAAGTAAGATGATTTGAGCTTACGATGTATGCTTGATTATAGGATTTACGGATATAAAAGACGCTTGCTGCGGACTTGGGAACCTAAACGCAGACGCGCCATGTATTCCAACATCGAATTATTGCCCGAACAGAAAAAACTATGTTTTCTGGGATCTTTTACATCTTACGGAAGTGGTTGCAAGCATGTTTGTCGACATCTTATACAGTGGAACACTTGAGTATGCGGTTCCCATCAATATGAGGCAACTTATTGATGTTTGAATGGTTTGTGTGAAAAAAAGAGAGTATATACTAATTAAGCAAATATACTGTGACACAGCATACAACGTTGTAACATATCTTACTTTATTGTAAAAATATCGAGTCGCCGCCTTTATCTCAATAATTGGTTGTGACTTTTGTTAACATATGGAAATCATCATAGACAGAGTAGTACAAAACTGTCATTGCTCTGCACTAAATCGAAAACCCTCTGTTATTTGACAAAGGGGCCCTTTATCCAACTGACTAAGGGAAGGTTTTAGCGGGATCATATAACATACTAGATAGAGCCTAACAGAACTTCATATTATGATATTGACGAGATTACGACGTAACCAAAAAAATGAAGATTACGGCGTATATGAAACTCTAGATGGTTACGGCGTAGCTACCCATTTTAATTACGATCAGGAGCACGGCGTGTCCTTGCGGACTTTCGAATTGGAAAAATATCACTTTGAGGTTCATCAATTTCTTGATCATCCTTATCATGATGTAAGCTAGTGTCTAAAGAAGGATTTGTATCTTCATCTTGAATTATTTCAAGATCTTCTAGACTCCCACTTGCTTCTTGATCCATGAGATTGCTCTCAAAGAACTCAGCATTTCGAGCAACAATAACTTTGTTCTCTGATAGAAGGTAGAAATAATAATCCATTGTTTCCTTTGGGTATCCTACAAAGATACACTTAACATATTTGGGTTCAAGTTTTTCAGGTTTGGTAAGTGTATCATGCTTAACAAGTGCCTCACAACCCCAGACTTTTAAGTAAGACAGCTTAGGGGCTTGCCCACGCCATACTTTGTATGGTGTCTTATCAACCTTTTTAGTTGGAACCATATTGAGAATGCGTGCAGCAGACTCAAGGGCATAATCCCAAAAGGACTTTGGAAGAGTAGTTTGACTCATCATGGAGCGAACCATGTCAAGCAGGGTTCGATTTCTCCTCTCAGACACACCATTATGCTGTGGAGTGTAAGGAGGAGTTCGATGGGCAATAAATCTCATGCTCCTTTAGATGATCCAAAAACTCTTGACTCATATATTCACCCCCACGATCAGAACGTAGTGACTTAATGGTCTTCCCGAGTTGGTTTTTTACTTCCTTTTGAAACACCTTAAATGCTTCAAACACTTCATGTTTATGTTTCAGCAAGTAAACATAACCATACCGACTATAGTCGTCAGTAAAAGTAACGAAGTAACTTGCTCTTTGTCTTGACACAATTCTAAATGGGTCATATACATCTGTGTGTATTAGTCCAAGTAGATCTTTAGCCCTTTCCACTTGATGTGTATAGGGTTTTCTTGCCATCTTACCAGACATGCATGAAACACACTTTTCAAGTGACTTAATGTCAGTTGAGTTGAGAAGTCCACCATGTTGCAACTTCTCCATGCGTTTCTTACTAATGTGTCCAAGACGACCGTGCCACAAGAGAGCAGAGTCCAAGTTAGACTTGGCTCTTTTATTGCTTACAGGAAACATAGAACTATCATTTGTATTTGAACAAGACATATCAATTTCATAAATACCATTCCGTGGAATAGCAGTAAAATAAACAATGTTATTCTTAGAAACTGAAATTGCATTATTCGATTTAAAACGATTAACAAAACCATCGTCATACAAACGTGAAACTGAAATAATTCCTCTAGTAATAGAGGGAGCATAATGACAATCGTTCAAAACAATTACTAATCCACTAGGGAGACATAAATGAAAAACACCAATAGCTTCAACTCCTGCCCGTTGACCATTGCCCACGTACAGACTTAAAGCTCCTGGCTTCAGCTTCCTACTTCCCCTGAGACCCTGAGTAGTATTACAGATGTGAGTACCACAACCCGTGTCATATACTAAGGATGTATTAGGAAAAGAGTAGAGTTCTATAGTGAAAATACCTGAAGAAATAGCTCCAATAGACTGTTTCTTCTTTTTCATCAACTCGGCGAGATACTGGAGACAATTCCTTCTCCAATGACCCAGTTCACCACATTGGTGGCAGGTCGCGCCCTGAGCAGGATTATCCTTGTTGGGTGGTGGAGGAATGTGACAACTGGCAATTTAGGGATTCTATTTTAGGTAACCGCATTACGTTAAATTAAACTGAGATTTGCCTTTAACACTATTTTATAAACCGTGACTTGATTTTATATCGTCGATTGGTTTTTACGGTTTATTTCATTATTAAATGAGTTATCGTATGCGTTTTAACTCTATTTGGTAGGCACTATTCGATTCGGCACTAGAAAAGCCTAAAACAAGAGTTATTGTAACTTTTAGACCGTAACTCGAAAATTGACAAATAAATAGTCAAAACTCGTGGAAAAACGTAAGTAACGATGTTGGAAAGTTAAATAAATGTTGTGGGACACTCGGGGGACAATATGTGAGCTCGGGAATGGGTAAACGAGATAGTTTACGAAAAATGGCGACCACGGCCCCTCCACTTCACCTAGGCCAACCACCCCCTCCACCAAAATAATTATTTTTGAGGTCCCTAGCTCCAAGTATATAAGTCACCCTCCCTACTTCATTTGCCTCATTTGTTTCTCTCTCTAAAACACACACACTACTTTATCTCTCTAGTTTTCTCTCACTAAAAACCCTAAACCACCACTAAGTGGCCGCCGGCCATATTCCGGCCACCACCGCCGCCACTCCGGCGCGTCCACCACCACCTCCACCACCAAAAGCAAGATCTCTTTCTCCTCTTTCCAACCATATATCATACACTCAATTTGGACTTCATTAACACCTTCAAATTCAAGAATTAAAATTCGTACTTTTAGGGTTTCAAAAGATTTCAAAGGGCTTTTGCAATTGGTGATTAGATAAGGTAAAGGGAACATGTTTTGAGCTTGATTGGGCAATAAAAACCCAAAAATTGGGAATTAGGGTTTCGACCCTAAGAACTAATTTGGGGCTTTTGGGTAGAACATGAAATTAAAGCTAATTAGTGATGAAATAAACAAGTAATTAGTGTTTGGTACATGTGTGGTGTAATAATTTGATGGGTTTTGCATTTTAGGGTTTAGTTACATGTTCTTGATTAGGAATAGTTGATGGGTTTTGTGTTTGGTTAGTGTTTGGAGCTTGAATGATTGGATTTGAGTGTTGTGGATTGGACTTGGTTGTGTTTGGTTGGGAAACATGAGGTGTACGCACCACCTAGGTCACGTACGTGACCCATGGTTGGTGTACATGGCCTATGTTGGTCATGGGTTCGAGCCGGGTCGATTTGGTAGCTTATTGATTGGTTTAGTTGAGGTTTGGATGAGACGCGTGGAGCCGAAAAGCTTTTAGAAGCTTGTTTGGTTCACTTGGTCTTGACCGCGACCGTGTCATGACCATTAGGGTCATAACATTGGTTTCGAGTATAATTGGTTGATTGATTGGTTGGCGAGATTGTTTTGAGTTGGTTTGGGATTGAATTGCGACATTATGACTATTAATTATGGACTTGATATATATAATGTTGACTTTGAGCTACGTCGGCGTCACTTTGACTTTTTAGTCAATAGTTGACTCCGACAAAGCCGTAACATGGACTTTAGTATAATTTGGACAATTGATTGATTAAAAGCCGAGAAGTTATGACTCGTGCTTGTGGACTCGAAACGAATAACGTTATGAAACTAATAATGGGATTTGACGAAATATATATTATACATGAAAATGATAATAAAACTATGAAATGTAAATAATAATGGGCTTTTGTACCAAAAATATCAATAACAAGATTTATCTTGTTATTTACTAGTTTTAAACGGAAACTAACGACTAAATTGGAAATGTTTTGTAATAAATAAGTAATTATGGTTTCGAGTACACGTTTATCAATAAATGTCAAATGTGGACATTTAATATTGGATAAGTAATTCTTTATTTGCGTTATGTGTGCATGAGTTACGGATAACGTAGCATTAATAGTGTTGATCCACGTGGGTAGCGGACTTATTAGGTTGACGAATCTAATAAGAGCCAGCTAGGTATGTTGGGTAACATTATTAATGGGTGACTTATCCTTATGACTCTTTAGGATACGATTGATTTATGGGATAATAATCGACACGAATAAATAAATGAGTTTATCGAGTTGACGAATTCGATAAGATCTATTATTTATTCCGAAACTTATTGAACTATGGAGTTTATCGTTTAGAGGTCTCATTGTGTCGCATTTAGTTATATATTGGTTGTTTGAGTGCATTCATGGCATCACATTGAGTCGATACACCCACATGAGGATACCAAACACTAGGATTAATGGTGAAACGAGACGTTTTTGGAAATAAAGAAATGGAATATATTGGGGTAGATAACGTTGATTTTGAGGAATAAGTGTATTAAAGTTGGTCTACATTAATAGGTTGTGCCGAGTCGATAGTTGTTGTGCTGTGATTTCTATTATCTTCTGCTAGTGATATTTGTGCGTTGATTGCTTGAGGTGAGTTTCATAGTCCCACTTTTATATACGTTTTAACTACGTTTTGAACTATTTGGGGTGAGAATCATGCTGTGTTGTTTTTGGACCGTGAAAAATATTTTGGATTTGCTTATATGCTTGACTGTTTAGATAGATGTGTGGTAGTTTTTGCCTTAGTTTAGGTTAGCCGTGCCTAACTAAGAATAGACTTCTACATCGACCTAGTCCGGGGTTGGCAATTGTTCTAGATTTTGCCACGACAGTGCTGGACTAGAGTCGCGAGCTCGAGTTGTCCCTGGATGCGGGACGTGTGTTATGATTGGTGATCCGGCATGGATCGGTGTGAAAACGGTGTTTATCTATCTTAGGTCTTGCATAGCAAATCAACTCTTATTGGTCCACTATGATTTTGTTGAACTTAAACCTATGAACTCACCAGCGTAAGCTGACCTTTTAGCATGATTTCTCAGGTATTTGAGAGATGTTTGGATTACTTGATGTGTGGAAGCTTGGCATGGAGGCGTGGTTCAAGGATCATTTTCTGATTCTGATAAACAACGGGGACCTATTTTGTTAAACTATTTTTTGGGCCTAAAATTTATATCTTCGGATTAAATGTTTGAATATTTGATTTGGGATTGGTTTTAAATGGTTAAATGGTTATTTTTTATTTTACTTGTGTGCGATACCAATCCAATAGTAACGCCCAGAAAACTTGATTAAGTCTTCCGCTGTACCGAGATTTGGGGGTGTTACAAGGAATCTTAGGTTTGGAAGCATGAGGTGGTTTATACTCAGAAGCATAAGCCAGCTTGTACTTTCCATTTCCTTGATTCCCCTTAGTAGCCTTAAACGATTTATTCTTCTTATGGTTTTTCTGGACCTTTCCCGCACATATGTTATGTAGTGCAGGTGCGGCATCTTTCTTATGCAACGTCTGCTCATGTTGCTTAAGCATAGCATGTAATTCATTTACTGTCTTCCCCATGCTGTGCATATTAAAGTTCTGCACAAACGAGATATACTCTTTAGAAAGACCAATTAAGATCAAACTAACTCTACAGTTCAGAGTAACTTGGTGACCAAGACGTTCCAAGTTGTCAATATAGCTCTTCAGCTTTAGAACATATGAGCTAACAAATTGGCCTTCATCCTGCTTGCACGCGTGAAATTCATATGCAGTTTGTAGAAGCTCCGGTTCTGCCTGTTGGGAGAACATGGACTTCAACTCCTGAAGCATGTCATAAGCACCAAGATGAGTTAGATTTCGTTGGATCTCTAACTCCATGGTCATGAGCATGAAGGCAGCTATATCCTTTGAGCCCTTAACCCAAGCAGTGTGAGCTGCAAGAGCCTCGGGAGGGATAGGGTGGCCAGGAGTTGCAACAGGTGCAGCAGGGATGGGATGCTCCAAATAAGTTTCCTTATCTTCAGCTGACAGTATAATGCGAAGCTGGCGATACCAGTCAATGAAGTTAGGTCCAGTGAGTTTTTGTTTCTCAAAGAAACTCCTGAGTACCGAATTGTTTCCGACTGAGGTAGTCATCTACAATTTAGAAAAGTTCAAATAATTAGTATTTTCGATAATTAACTTCTTAAAAGAATTAACTACCCAATTAATTACTAATAAGACTAAGATCCATCTTGCACTCCCACTTATTTACCAAAGGTCTGACCAATGAGTAACTAAGTAGGACAAGAGGTAAGCGACGAGCGTTAATTGCATAATGCAACTCTTAGACTTTATGAGATTGTTTAAGGCATTAGTAAACAAGTAATAATGTCAAAAGCATGTTTAGTTCTCATCTTATGCCTCGGGTCCAAGGTTTGATCAAGCATACTCGAAATAAGTCGACCAATTAAGAGCTTGCAAAAATCAGCAAAGGTCTGACCAATGAGTAATAATCACCATGGGTTGGAACGGCCCTAAGGTCTGACCAAAGAGGTCAAGCCAAATGCACGTGTTCATAGTTAGTTGGCATAGACTTAAAATTTTACACATAGGGTATTCACATAAATGTGATAAAACCGTGTACAAAGAAGCATGCAAAACAACTTTGTAACACTTATTTTAAAAACTTTTGGTAATGAAACTGTAGTCATCATCATGGTTCACGGTAGCTCCAATCGAACTCGCAGGGAGGCGGAAGACCAGGTCAGCGCTAGGCAATAACCATAAATCCTTTAGGTGTGACTGTGCGCACCTCCTTAAACCACCTTTATAGTCTGTTCTAGTGGGTGAGCCGTACATCCCAAGTGTCCATAGCGTCTAGTTTTTAAATTTATGAAAATTTTGTTTCAATAGTTTAGGTCACTTTATTTAATAAAAACAATTTTCCACGAAACAAATAGCAGGTCACAATGAGCATGGTATTTAGCCGTGTAAATAAAGACCATTATTAATGTTATGATTACGATATGTATTATTCCATATTGCATGCAATTAGGTGTCAAATACAAGTAACAATTATGCACATAGGGAATCACAAACATATAAACATAAAACATTAATAAACACATATTGTTCCGAGTTCTCTCGCGAGTCTTCCCCAAAAGGAGAACCATAAGACCGTCACTAGGTACGAAACCTAGATCGCCCCATACATCACAAAAAGCAATTGAGTGAGTCTTATAGCCGGAAAAACACATAAAATATCATGGCAAACTTAATTAACATTTAATTATGCTATTTTATGTATTTAATAACAATATAATTCTAATTAACAATTAATTCTAATTAACAAATTAATTCAAATTAACCAATTAATTCTAATTAATAATTTATTATAATTAGTTTGTGTCTAGGTATTTTTTTATTAATAATTGACAAGTATTGCACTATAGTTGTCAAAACAAAAATACAAAACGAATAACTAATTAGATTTCATGCGGCCTTTTAACATGTTTAATAAAGTGTGTAACCCATAATCACAAAAACGAGTTGACTCGTGATGCCACTATTGGGATTTTAGATCTAGTTAACCAACTAACGCAACGAGTACGCAGCGGAATTGGATCTAGTTTATGCAATTAGGTTAACACCTAATTAATAAAAAATAATAAATAAAAGGGATAAAGAAAACTAATCCTCGTAGTCACCCGCAAGTAATTAACGAACAAGAAACCAAGTATTCAAAACGAATACTTCTACGAGTCCACACACAAACACTTAACCACGAATACATTCGATAAAGCTAGTCGAGAACGTTTACCCAATCAACCTTTGAATACTTGAACCAATCACGAACAAAGAAAACCCAAAGAACTTGTCTTTATTCTGTCCGAGATCTCACAACAACAATACCCCAGAACACTTGTGTTCAGCCCGATATCGGATAACACGATCCGATATCTTTAACCCTTTTGTCCGAGAATGTCTTCAACTCAGAAAACCAAAACCTTACTGCTAAACGCGTTCAACCAGGAACTAGCACAAACAATAACTCTAAAAATTCTTAGATCAATGAACGATGCAAGCTTTAGGGTTTCAAACTAACCAAAACAAAACCCTAATCGGATACTTGAGAAATCCGATCGGGTCAAGGGATTATGATAGATCGATCGTAGGTTTTGACAGAGTTAGGGATAGATGTAATTCATATATTTTAGATGCATGGTATGTTTGTATATATACCACTAGAAACCTAGTTTTACTTGGACTCAAACTTGAGCTCCAAGTAACAAATCCAAACACAACCGATTACTTTTGGCCTAGGCCCAAGGCAAACCATAAACCGACCCATATTGAAAGGAAAACCCATCCAATGGGTCGTGTACATAATCGGGTCACATGCATAAAATGGGTCGTGCATTATATCAAGTATTAAACATGTTTAACGTGTGTGCCCTCATAGGCTCACACTCTTCTAGTCGTTCTCGTGTTAACCAACTCCCATAATCCAACAGAAACTTCGAGACTAAGTCGACCCCATAAGTGTTTAAGCACAAAACAGGCTAAAGACTCAAACCGCGGTTTTTAAGCACTAATAAGCTAAAGAATAAGCATGCCAAATATGAAACTAGCTAGGTTCTTGTTAACTACTTTGTATACTCTTCCCGTTAATATTCCATTCTAAGTCGTGGTTACAAACCCGAGTAGCATCACGTGATCATTCTAATATGATGTAGCGAGATACTACAGGTTAGGCAATATTGGATACACGTATTGTCGAACGAGGCTAATTAACGTATTATCAAAGAAGGAGTAATATCGTTTATATGACGAAGAAGAAAAAACCAAGAATTGAGAAAACTCTTCTCAACACTTTTTATTAATCAATAAACAAAACTTCAATATGTCAAAAACCTAAACACCGACCCTATTCAAAAGAGAGAAAACATTAAAAATCGACCCTATTTAAAGGAGATGAAAACATGACACCTACTCATAATAGGAAACAAATAAGATATCAACTACAGTTATACACTACAAAAAAAAACAAAAAAAAAAAAAAACAAAACAAACAAAAAAATAATAATAAATAAAAAAGTTTAAATTCTACACGGTTATTTTTACACGTCTAATGAAGGGGTGTACTTTTATTTATACATTTACACACTATAAGATGTGTTAAAAATGAACACAAATACAAACGTGTAAAAACATGATTTTATTCATGGTTATAAGCGTCTAAAATTGTTATACACTTATCAATGTGTAGTAACAAACTTACACACTTCGAAGCGAGTAAATTTTATTTATAAAAAGAAAGTTGAAAGAGAAATAAAGAAGGAATGTTTATTAACAAACTTACACACTTTCTATTGCGTAAAATTTATTTATAAGAAAAAGGTGAAAGAGAAACATAGAGGGACCATATTTTGTCAACATGAACTTTTGGCAATATGATTTCTATATGCTTGTGAGTGTGATTTATTTATCATGATTTCTTCGCTTATGCTTGTGTATTTTAGATTTTTTTCCTACACTTCTTCATGTTAAGATATTATTCACGCAACATTTGTCCACACACTAAGGAAGCGTGGACTTTTATATTTTTAACATTTAAAAGCGTGTATTCTTTTAGCTAAAAAAATGTGTAAAATTTGACTATATGTTATAGTGATACTAAGATCAAAACTAATACTAACTAAAAGGCTTGTGTTTTAATGGTACCTTTTGCAGTGTGAGAAACTCTCAAATCAAATGGTTGTGGGTTCATAGATATATTATGAGATAGTTAAAAATTGTCAGTTCTAAAAAAATTAAAAAAAAAAATACTAATACAAAAACTTAAGATAATTACTTATAATTTAAACGTGCAGAATTCTTCTTTGACTTCCGATATATATGTCTTGCATCATAATCACCATATAATATTGCAAGTTACGCGTTATGCTAACGCTTATAATACATGTCAATGATTTATAGTACCCACAATGATAAGTATATCATATTGAGGAATTTTCATTTGCATACTCTTATTTTGGTGCTTACCAAGGGACAAATCCCCACCTTCTATTTGGATTGATCTAATAGCTGTGATTAATCTAAGATTTAAACATTTTAACTTATTTTTTACCCCAATATATATACCGTTTTTTTTTCTTTTTCTCATTTATCACTCTGTTTCTCACACACTTTCTCACACACTTTTCTCTCTGGATTTCCCTCCATAAACGGTTATCTTCTTTTCAATCACAACAACCAGGTCAACCACCACATCCTCCACCGTGATCACCGTACAACCACCGTCATCTCCGTCACGTGCTCCACTTTATCCCACCGGTAATTCTTCAATTCTTCATTATCTTCTTCAATTTCTTCATTATTTTGTTCAATTTCGTAATTATTTTGTTCAATTTCGTAATTATCTTCTTCAATTTTGCAGAATGGATATTTTTGATCTTAATGAAGTTCCTGTTGGAGATGATTCAATTGATTTAGATGTTACGAGTTCAAATTGTGCTTCTAATGTTGATGATAATGCATCATGTGAGTTTTCGTTTTAATTCAGCTTTTTTTTTATGTTAATCTGTTTATTTAATTAAGTTGTTTTGTTAATTAAGTGTTTAATTAAGGTGTTTAAGCTTTTAATTCAGCTGTTAGTTTACTCTGTGTTGTATCACCTGTGATATTTAGCTGGTGTTGTTAGTTTTTTGCTTATTCATGAAGCTGTTATTTTGATTTTGCTTTTATATAAGCTGTTAGTTTGATTGGATGTGTTTTTGTTCAGTTTAATTTGTGTAGTATCAGCAGTGATATTTTGAAGTTGATGATAGTTTGCTTTTTAATTAAGGTTTTTAGAGTAATTTGCTTCTAATTTTAAGTTTTTTACTAAATAATCGTAAATGTAGTGTACTTGATTTCTTACTGCGATGTTCCGATATTTCTATGATGTTATTGCTGCAGTTGTTGCATATTATTGATTAGAGAGATTGTGTTTTGTTAGTGATTTGAATGAAGAAGAGTGATAGTGTTGGTGCTGATAGTTGTACTGTTAGTGTTTTTTGTCTTGGAAGCGTTTTGCTGTGTAGTCAAAGTAGTCGTAAATCTAGTGTTTTGGAAGTGATTTCTTAAAGCAGTTGCTGTATATTTAAGAAGAATAGTCGTGTTTGCAGTTGTTGCATATATTTGTCTGAAAATGAGTTATAGCTGTTGTCAATTTATGTTGCTGAATTTCTGAGTTATAGGTTTTTGTGGTTTTTGTTATGATAGGCTTTTAAATAAGCTTCATGAATAAGCTGTTAATGTATATTAATGTAGATGTTATATTGCTTTTAAATAAGTTGTTTGATTGGATGTGTTGTTGTTTTTGTTTAGTATTTTTGTAGAATCATCTGTTATAGTATCACCAGTGATATTTCAAATAATGTATAGTATCACCAGTGATATTTTAAGATAATTTTCGAAGTTATTGTTTTATGCTTTTTGACTTTGTGTTTTATCACCTTCTTTACAGCTTCTAGTGGTTTGAAAACTCCTTCATCTTTTATTCATCATGATTTTATTGATACTCCTGGTGGATCGGTTTTTTGGGTTCCTAGAGTTGCTGCTAGTGTGCTACCAGTTTTGTTTAGTGTTTATGATTCTGTTGAGGATTGCATTAGTATGTACATGAGATATGCTTCAGAGGCAGGATTTGGTATTAGAAAGTCTACTCAGAAAAGATTAAGGGATGGATTTGTAAAAGAGAAGTATTTAGTTTGCAATAGGGAAGGTTGCCCAAAGAAAATTCGTTTGAATACGTTAGCTCCTAAGAAAGGTGACAAACAAGTGAGGACTTCGAACTTTAGAATTACTGGTTGCAAAGCACGTGCAGTTTTTCATATGGTGCATGGTAGTAGAAAATATAGGCTTACTACGTTCGATGTGGAACATAATCATGAGCTAGATCGTGTTGAGTATAAGCATTTGTCCAAGAGTGAGAGGAAGCTAACATACACTGAGCAACTCTTTATAATCAAAGCTTCGAATTATAATATTGGGGCGACTAGAGCTCACAGTTTGTATACCGGGTTGAAAGGGTCCTCAGCACTTGTTCATGGTACAGAGACCGAGTTTAACAATCTAGTTCGTGGTATAAACTGTTTCACAGGAGATAGCGATGCACATATGCTTATTAACCGTATGGAAGATCGGATGAAATTTACACCAGACTTCTCTTTTGATTATCTTGTTGAGAACGCTGAGCTTATTGGACTCTTTTGGGCTGATCAAGTTGCTAAATTGAATTACAAAGAGTTTGGCGATATCGTCTCATTTGATGCCACATACAAGACAAACAAGTATGTTGTTTAAACCTTTTTTAGTATCTCTTGTGATATTTGTATTTGCTTTTTTCTACATTTTGTATATATTATCAGCTGAGATACTTTTTTTTTTCAGATACCGGATGGTTTTCGTGCCTTTTACTGCAATAGATAATCATAGGAGATCTGTGACTGTTGGTTCTGGTCTTCTTAAGAATGAAACTACTGAATCTTATGTTTGGTTACTGCAAGCATTCAAGAAAGCGTTTGTTCGTTCTCCAAATATCATTGTTACTGATCAAGATGGTGCAATGCGGAAGGCTATAGCTGAAGTTCTTCCTGATTCAAAGCACAGACTTTGTATGTGGCATATCATGCAAAAGCTTTCGTCTAAGGTATCTCTCTGTGATATTTTGCATCTTTTTATCTCTTGTGATATTTGCATCTTTTTGTATTGTATCACTTGTGATACTTTTTGTATCCCTTGTGGCACTTTTTGGATTGTATCACTTGTGATACTTTTTTCATTTGCTGTCTATAATGATTATTTTTTTTACTGTTTTCAGATTGTATCGAGAATTTATGACGATACTGATTTCAAGAATAAATTTCACAAGATTGTTTGGAACATGTATATTGGCCCTGAAGAGTTTGAGATTAGATGGAATGAGTTGATGGTTGAATTTGGTCTTTTGAATCATAAGTGGTTGAATAAGATGTATAGGATTAGGGCGTCATGGATTCCTGCTTTTTTTGTTGATTCTCCTCTATGTGGACTGATGAGGACCACATCTAGGTCAGAGAGTGAGAACTCGTTTTTTTCACATTTCACGTCTCCTACTTCTACTCTTGTTAAATTCATGGTGTGTTATGAGTCTGCAATGGAGAAACAGAGATACATACAAGAAAGATTAGATCATCAGTCGATTGACTCATTTCCTACTTTGTTGACGCCATTAGGAATTGAAATTCATGCAGCAAGGTTTTACACTCGTAAGCTTTTTGTTCTTGTTCAGAAAGAGATAATTGCTGGCTCATGGTTATGTTCAATCAAGTCTAAAATTTGTGGTGATGGTTGTGATATTTCTGTTATATCTGAGGAAAAACCGGATGCTGATATTGTACCAAGAGTGGTTGATGATGAAAGTACTTCAGAAAATACCGAGGAAGAGCTTAATTTGTATCAAAAAGACATTGGAGAGTACGAGGTACATCTCTTTTTTCTTTGTTTATAAGTCTATATGAGGTATCACAGGTGATATCTGTTTGTGATATTGTTTTAAGTATCACTTGTGATATTGTGATATTGTTTTTAATATCACCTGTGATATTATTTTCTTTTTATGTTTTATATGAGGTATCACCTGTGATATATTCAATTAAAGTTCATAAAAGTTTATAATTTTTTTTTGATGAAGGTGGTGTATAACAAAGTAGATGGTTCAGTTGCTTGCTGTTGTCAGCTTTTTGTTCGATGTGGTATTTTGTGTCGTCACATCTTTTGTGTGTTCAAGAATTGCAAGGTTTTTTCTATCCCAGATCGGTATTTACTTAGGCGTTGGACAAGGGATTTGATTCCTGCTGATTTGAGGAGGCAAAAGGCTCGTTATGGTCAGAACAATGAAGAAATAGAGAGGCTTGCAATTGAGGCAACTGGTTTAGTTGAGTCGTGTGTTCATATGATGAGTAACAATAAAGGGAAGTTGACTTCTTTTGTAGACAAGCTGAAGAAGTTGAAAACTGAAGTTGAGGCTGATTTGCCAACTGTTCCTTCCCGTAATGTTTCTGAAATTGTTGAAGAGTTTATGGGTATAAAGAAGCCTACTAAAATTTATGTTAAAAATCCATCGAAAGCGAGCAATAAGGGGTTTATGAGGGAGCGTATCAAGGGTGGACGTGAGAAAGCATTTGATAAAAGCAAGAAGCAAAAGAAGTCATGCAGTATTTGTGGGTCGACGGAGCATAACAGGACTACTTGTCCAGATAAGGGCAAATATTTGACCAATAATGCTGAAGTAGGCGGCAGCTCTGCTGAAGGAGTACTTGTCCAGGTTGAGGTGGAGTCATTGGCGCAGCCATTGCAATAGAGGGTATGCACGTTGAGGTTGAAGTTGAGGTTGAGGTGCAGTCTATCTGTTTCAATTTCTTACAATTTTATCACTTGTGATGATTTTCTATTTGTTATTACTTTTCTTTCATTTTTTCATTTTTATCACTTGTGATAAGCATACAAAATTGATGAA
Source organism: Chrysanthemum makinoi (assembly GCA_910596185.1). Lineage (NCBI taxonomy): Eukaryota > Viridiplantae > Streptophyta > Magnoliopsida > Asterales > Asteraceae > Chrysanthemum > Chrysanthemum makinoi. The sequence continues at coordinate 235,870,990 of OU343221.1, forward strand.
AATGCTGATACCTTTTTATGAGTTTACTTTTTTTGTGACTTTATTGAATAATTGAAATAAGTTTTTTTTGCTAATCTATTTCTATGGCATGTTATTTACTGACATTTGTATAGTTTAATAAAGTTAACAAAAGCAAGGTTGAATTCTGATTTTCCAAAATCTTTCAACTGAATAGAATTCATCATTGTAATGGCTACGCCGATAAAGATAATTGTTTTTTCAAAACGATAGTCTGACATAGGATTAATAAGTAGCTGAAGAGAATTACTAATTGTTTTTACATGAAACCAAACGTAAAACATTAAGCACTCGGTCAATTGTTGTTTTGTTCTGCATACTTTCTCTTTATTGCCTCCTTGAGAAGCTTCTTTACTTCTTTTTCGTCCTTGTTCTCTGCAAGAAATTTTAATGCATAGTCTGACATCATCTTCCAGTTTTCGTTCATTTCATGAAGCAACATCTTTGTTACGTATCTTGATCTCATATTTTCTATCTGAATTCGATGATGTTTGTGTGTTTCCTTTAGAATGCCTGTTTGCCATTTTGATCCAATTTTTCCTTCGTAGAGTTCCATGTGTATCATCATGTACAAACCGCAATCTATCTTTTCTCCTTTTGTTTGCCAATCCATCTTTAATATTGCTGGTTCTTGTGTTTGATGCATCATTTCATATCCTGCTGGATGTTCATATGTTGACAAGTGTCTTACAAAAACCGCCCTCTGAAATTTATAATATAAAATGTCAATTATAGACTAGTATCCCTTGTGATATTATACTGTTAAAAAATAAATAATCAAATAATTTTTCTTACCACTAACTCATAATTTTCTTTGTACTTTCCTTCGTATGTTGCATCTGAATCGCTGTTATCAATTATGACAGATGTTCCTTTAACGATGTCGAAAACTATTAGATAGTAATGTCCATGTGCTATTATTGGGAAGAATACCTGTTATCATGAAAAAAGTATTAAATTTAAAATAATATACTAGGTTTCTTGATTATTTTATATATGTAATGTAATATACCAAGTTAATGTCATCAAATTTGAGCCTGCTTGTGTCTTCTTCCATCTGAATAGCAATCAAGTGTTCAAACATATCATACTGTTTATCTACTTTGTCAATGAACAATTCTGGCTTATCTTGTAATACTCCTGGAAGCTGATTGACAATTAAAAAAAATTATGGTTATTATTAATAAATAAAAGTTAATACAGAAATACGTTCATTTGATATAAAAATTTATCTTACCATCATTGATGTATAAAAGTAATGCCGTTTGATCTTTCTATCTGAGAACAATTCCTCGTAGTTTAGGATATCAGCAAAGGTATCTATCACAGGAATTTCAATTTTCAAGGTTGGCGCTAGTGATTGAACATTCATTCTCATTAATCCTAAACCTTTATCATCTACGAAAACTTGTTCTCTGTTCACAATATCACAAGTGATAAGTATAAGGAACTGTGTATATAGGTAAAAATTTTTTGTATCACAGGTGATAAATATAAGAAACTAATATATGTTTTGTTATCACAAGTGATAACTATAATAAATTAGATATCGAAATTTTAAATATAAACTTACGCTTCGTTTCCTTGCATACAGAAGATGCTTCTTGCCAAGAGTTTTTCCACATCTGTTAGATAATTTGTCGTGCTGACCTTCTTGTTCATGTATGGAGATTTCAGGCACTGATATTGTTTTCCTTCATCACTTGATTTTGACTGTATTCCTGGGCTATCAATTCCTAGATCAAAGCTTGGCTGAGACCCTGGTATAAAGACAAAACTAGGGCTCTGTAAAGGTGGACCTGTTTTTTCTTTTTCTTCAACACTTTTCTGTTTCTTAAGGTTCTCACGGTTCTCACTTTCTGCATATCTGTTCACTTCTTCATTTCGTTTTGCATCCATGTTGGCTTGTTTCCTTTGTATTTCTCTCAATTCATTTCTAAAATCTTCATCAGTTTTGTTTAGTAATTCTCCAAAAATATCTTCATCGGTATCAAAAGGTTCTCTTTGTTCTTTAGTTTCTTCGTTACTTTTTTGACTTGTAACCTTGTTTGTTTCATTTTTTTCTGCAGCTTCACCCTTTTTGTTACTGTTCCCATCGTTGTTTCCCACAGTTTCATCCTTTTCTCTTCTATCGTTCTTGTTGTTTTCATAAGTTTCATCATTTTTGGTATTGCTTGCGTCTTTGTTTCCACTACCTTGCGCAACTTCATTCTCAGTATAGATTGATTCTCCATTTTGGTCGTTTGCTTGATTGTTTTTTACAGCATCATCAATTATCATTGATTCGTCATTTTCATCTCCGTGTTCTGTATATTGTCTGGCAAATGGATTTTGTACTTCATTATTTCCATCTTCATCATCACTTGTGCCAAATTTGATGGTGCTTGACTCTGTTGATGTTGATTTAGAGCTTGATGATAAGAATGCACTTTTTCCTTTGAAACAATCATCTGGTTGACTGAAAATCTTTTTTATTCTTTCTCTAAACTGCTGAAGCCTTTCATCCCTTTTGAATTTACATAGATATTCATTAATTGTTTCTTCTAGCATTTCTTTCTCACTCAAAATGGTTTCTATCTTATCTTCTAGCATCTGATACACTTCCTGTGATTGAATTTTCAAATTTAAGATGATATTAGTTATACATAATCACCAGTGATATTAAAATTTTTTTAATATTTTACTGTATTATCATAAGTGATACCAAGCATAATTTATTTTATCACTTGTGATAGGACATAACAAAGAAGTTAATTTTTTTTAGACTGACCTGCTTTTGAATATGTTCTTCGTCTTTATTCATATCTCCTATAATTTCCACCATTCCAAAGTACTTGTTGAAATCAATTTCCAGAATCTCCCTACTTTTCAACAGGCTTGTGTTCCAGCTTTTTAGAGCTGGTATCCTTCTCGGCACATTCATTTGATCAAACTTTGTGTAATGTAAATATGCAAGCTGTTTCATCAACCATTTTATCAGTTCAATGAATATATATTTTCATAACATTTTATGTTAGGAAGAAAAAATAATTTAGAATTTATTACTCACCATCAAGAATGTAACTGGGCCGTAATACTCAACCTCTGTCCTATTATTCTTTCTTGCAGACCAATCATGTTTTGTTGAGCTTGCACAATCAAAAATATATCTGCACCAGTCTATATCTTTCACATTATCTCCTTCAAACACGTTTTCCAACACCGTTTTTCTGACAATAGAGCTTTTATCGCATCCTCCCAATGTATTTGCAATAAGCATTAAAATGTTCATTCTGAACATGAAATCTGTGTTTGTTTTTTTTTATCTCCTTTGATATGGCATTTGTTGTCAAACTGTTTTCGTGTTTGAATTGATCTTTCCATTCTTCAACAAATTTATCATTGTATTGTCTTTGGCCTTCATCTCTTTCTAGCGTCCTTGATCCATTTGGTAGTCTGAGAACTTCATGCACAGTTTGTGGAGAAATTTTTAAATTTCCTGTTGGAAGTCTAAGGTTCATTGATTCTGTGTTGAGGTTGTCTACCACAAAGAAGGCAAGCTTTGTCGGTATTTCATTTATTGGGAATTCTATCAAATCTCCAAAACCCATTTGTGTTATAACCTTCTTTCTTTCTACACTTAACCCACGCATTGCCTCAAAAAGTGGCTTAACTGATGCCCTTCCCTTGAGTATTGTGTACACCTTTCGTTTCTTTTTTGAATATTTTTCAATTTATTCGTTTACATTATCTTCCATTTCACCAATTTTTCTTTTTCCTTTTCCTTTTTCTCTTTCACTATTCTCTTTTTTGTCATAATTTTTTTCAGCAATTTCTTTTTCTGTTTTTTCTGTTTTTTTAGTATTTTCTTTTTCATCCTGTTTCATTTTTGCAGAATCTTCTTTTTCAGCTTCTTTTGCATCCTGTAGTAATAATAAAATAATAAAATAAAATTGTTGGGCATTTATCACTTGTGATATTTTATCATTTATCACTTGTGATATAGCATTCACAGAACTATCTCAAGACATTTTTTGATATACCTGTTCTGTAGCTTTTTCCGATGCTTCTTTTTCTTGCTCAGTCTTTGATTTTGTTGCTTCTTTTTCCTCCAACCATTTTTCTTTTTCTTCTATTTTTTGATGCAAACCTCTAAAACGTTTTTTCTTACATCCTAATCTTGCTAATTGTTTTCTTCTTTTTGGTTTCTGTTCATCTGTATGTTTATCATATAATATATCATAAATAACAGTGAATCCAGTTATACATTTGTTGGCAATTTCACAGTCATTGAATCTACAAATTAACCAAATTTGGGTAGACTTTTTTAACAGCCAAACTACCTTCAGTTTTGCGTACATCTTTAGTTTCTTTTTCTACATTTTAACAACCAAATCACCTTTATTTACAATGAGCCCAAAAAAAGTTTCAACGATCCCAAAACAGTCACATTTATGTCCCTTAGTTTACAAGTTCACTCAAACTAGTTACAACTTCGAAATGTATAAACTAAGTTCTTTTTCACTATGCATTTTGAATGAAGTTGTAAGCCCAAAACAGTTAGATGAGCTTCTTTTTTTGAAGTTTTTTATTTTGTATTAGCAAAACTTCAATCAAACTACAATGTGCCTCAATTTATAACTATCCCAAAACTACGACGATCTTAGTTTCTACGGTTGTAAACATCTAACAATCAAATTGACATGAGCTATCGCTATTGTAACATTTAATTCAATAGCATAAAATCACAGTAGATAAACTAGCATATTACTCTTATCTTCAACAATCATTTCATTTTTTTAATATAATCTGTAATTTATAATTGTTTCAAAACATCTTAAAATAAGCAAACATATATAAAATATGCATATAAAACTCATATAAAATACGCAAACAGTAAATAAAATTCAATTAATTTTTAAATAATATCGAAATGAGTGTCGTACCATTATCCATATTTTCAACAGATTTTTTTCCCTTGTTCGGTATTTGAGGTTGTGATTCATTAATATTTATGTATTTCAGAATTTGATTCAACGGTTCGTCGTTTATTTTTCGAATGATAGATTGTTGGTGTGTGTGTTTTTTTGATTTTTGTGTGTGTTTTTCCATATCTGGTTTTATTTTATTGAAATTTACATTTTCAGTCATTCTATTTTTACTTTATGTAAACTTTTTTGCCTTTTTTAATTTATATCACCTGTGATAAACAATTAAATATTTTTTTAATTTGAATAATCAATGTTTTATTTCATATTTTGTGCAAGATGATTTTCATTTAAATCATGCTTTCTTTTGCATCTTTTTTGTGTATAGACTGTTCTTGACTACATTTTTTAAAAGCTTTTTCTATAGTAGTCAACTGAAAATTTTCATAGCAAGCACATACACATTTATAAATTCTTACTTATTTTTTGCTTTTTCTTTTTTTGTTAGATGACAGGTGACATAACAAGTGATATAATAAATTTTTAGTTATATCACTGATGATATGTTCTAATATCACAAGTGATACATTTATAATAAAAAAAAGAGAGAGAAAAGGAAAAGAAGGTAGGCTAGTTTTGGGGTGACTGAAGATCTAAATTTTGTTGTTAGGGTAGTTTTTGTTTACCAGTTTTAACATGTTTTCACAGAGTATTTCATTGCAAAAATAATAAGTTTCTTAATTTGATAAGTCATTTTATACACTTTAAGGACATTACGTCTTGGCAGTCATCTTATAAATTACCAAAGTATCGCAAATAAAGCATTTACACTTTGAAAAAAAATTCATCATAATCCTAAATTTACCGATCTTGGGTTCACCAATTCATTTATATAAACTAAAGGTACTTGAGTAGCGAAATCTTCTATGAATTATCCAACAACATAAATATATATAGTGATAGATATATGGATATGTCAGCAGAAGAACATAAGCAAGGTTATATTCATATTACCCAAAAGCATTTACTTCCATCTAAAATCCAGAACAAAATGTAAAATACATCTAAAAGCATACGTCTGCATTTCCAACAAAATGATGCAAATTTCAGAGCAAAATGTAGTACAATCTCCGGCACCAGGGAATGTGATTCAGGTACCTAATAGATCCACCCATCTACTTAGGTATTTCCCAAACTTGGACACTGTCCGTCACATTTCGTGGCCCGGCAGTCCTACTTGCATCTAAAATGCAGAACAAAATGTAAAATCCAACAAAAATATGCAAAATCCAAAACAAAATGTAGTTCAAACTCCGGCACCAGGGAATGTGATTCAGGTACCTAATAGATCCACCCATCTACTTAGGTATTTCCCAAACTTGGACACTGTCCGTCACATTTCGTGGCCCGGCAGCCCTACTATTGTTTTTTGCATATCAGATTCTTAATCCTACTTTAAACCATCTATGTTGTTTAGAAATCTAAATACTTAAAAAGAAATGTAAATTGTTTTGGAATAGCATTAAACACATTTAATGCTTGTTTTCTTCAGCTATCTTGTTCCTGATAGCTTCTTCAACCACCTTTTGAATCTCTTTCTTATCATGATTGTGTTTTTCAGCAAACTTGATTGCATACACTGACATCAGTTCACTCTTTTGATTCACTTCATGTAATAGTATCTTAGCTGCATACCTCATCCTCATTCTTGTCATTTGTTCAGCATATATGTGATTTCTTTCATCAACAATGTTTGGCTTCCAACTTGGTCCTGCTTCACCTTCAAATGTTTCCATATGCATCATCATGTATAAGCCGCAATCGATCTTGTTATCCTTTGTCCTCCATTTCATCTTTAACACAGTTGCTGGCTTCTCTTTCAACATCGTATTGAGGATTGGGTGTGAAGCCCTCATCAGGTAATTTACAAGAATTGATTTCTGCAAATTAACAAAATATTACTTGCTACAATTTATCTCTAGTGATATAAGTATTTAAACAGAGTTCGGTTCAGACATTGCTTACCACAAAATCAAAGTTGGGTTTGTATTTATCCTTGTAGGGCGCATCTGAAATGCTGTTGTCCAGTATTACAGCTTTGCCATTCTCCAGATTGAAAACTATGACATAGTAATGGTCGTGAGCAATTATCGGAAAGAAGAAAAGTTTCACATCTTTCAATTTCCGTTTTGCTTCTTCCTCAGTCATGAGTTTTTTCATGAGTATTTCAAAATTGTCACACTGCTTTTTTTCATCTTTTACTTTCTTCAGAATCTCTGGCAGCTGTATCATAACAATAGATTCAAGATAATTTAAAATACATATTACATAATTTTGAAACGCATGGATATATTATTGCTTTTTTTTGGAAGTTTTAATATCTTACCACTGCATCTGTTGGGAAGTAGTATCTTGTCTTCATTTTTCCAACTTTGTTCTTTCTCTCTTCATGATTCAATACAGAAGCGAATGCATCGATCACCTGACTTTCTATTAGCAAGCCCGGCGCAAGTGATTGCATTACTATTCTTGGTACTGGTGTGCCCTTGCCATCATTGAACACCTCTTCTCTGTTTTTTAATATCACAGTTGATAAATTTTAAGTTCTTAAATATAGCATATCACTTGTGATAAATAACATAACCTTAATACTAACAGCAAATTTAAATCTTACATGATATCTTCTTCCATCGAAAATAAGCTGTTAGCTAGCATTGTTTCAGACTCTGTTAATGGTTCCATCGTGTTTGCCTTCTTGTTCATATAAGGTGATTTCAAGTACACTGATGGTTTAACAATCCTTTTTCCTTCCCTATTTTCATTTTCTTTGTTGCTTTCTTCAGCAACATCTTTCTGAGTCCTGAATGCCTTGTGTTGAATTTCTGGGCTTTGAAATTCTGCAACTTTAGCCCTTTCTTCTTCTTCTTGTGCAACTTTGGCTGCAACATCTTTTTCAGCCTGTTTTTTAAGCATCTAATAAGGTTTAGATATGAAAAAGTTCTGCAATGTGTTTTGTTTAAGTTTTTATGTCTAACGAGCTTATTTTTGTTTCGGCTTATGTTACAGAAGCTGCTTATTTTTGTTTTATTTTTGAGTCATATAAGCCTATAATTCTCAAAATAAGACAAAAAATGAGTGATTCATTTCCCATTCATGTGAAGAAAAACTATGCAATGCATAAGAATGAATTGGGATTTATGCAAATCAGAAGAAAGCATACATTCACCATTCATTCTTAAAGTTTGGAGTTCCCTATTTCTAAACTATGCAATACTAGTTATTACAAACCATAGATCATAAGCTTTTTCGCAAAAGCATGCACGTGAACAAAAAGCATGCAAATGCGTAGGAATGAATGGGTACTAATAGTAGTTCAACTAGAAGGGACTGAAAATGGCTCTTCAAAGGCACCAAGATACATCGCCTTTTCTTGCCTATTTTAAGCAGAGCAACTATCTAACCTTTTCTCTTCTTTTCTTAGCAAGTTCTTTTGCAGCTTCTTTTGTTTTCTGCTTCTTTCAGTTTTGTAGCCTCTTCTTTTGCAGCTTGTTTTGCTGCAGCTTCTTTTTCAGCCTGCATTAATGAAAAATTAACGAATAAATAAATTAAAAAAAAAACTATCGTATTGTATGACTTTGTTATATTTAGAATTTATCACTTGTGATATTACCTTTTCGGCTTCTTCTTTCTTATGAGCTGCTTCCTTTTCAGCTTCTTTTTCAGCTGCTTCCTTTTCAGCCTGTTTTTTAGCCTCTTCTTGTTTTTGGATTGCAGCTTCTTTTGCAGCTGCTTGTTTTGCTGCAGCTTCTTTTGCAGCCTGCATTAATAAAAAATTAAAGAATAAATAAACAAATAAAAACTAAATAAAAAAAGTGTTGTATTGTATGACTTTGTTATATTTTAGAGTTTATCACTTGTGATATTACCTTTTCCGCTGCTTCTTTCTTCTTCTTTTCAGCTTCTCTTTTTTTCTCAACTGTTTTTTTCTGAGCTTCTTTTTCGGCTGCTTCTTTTTCAGCCTGCTTCTTTTTTGCAATTGCTTCTTCTTCAGCCTGTATTTTTTTTACCATTTTCTTATTTTAAAATTTATCACTTGTGATATTGTATACAGATAAGTACTTTAGATTATATTTATCTAACCTGTTGTTTATCTGTTTCTGCAGGAGTCTCTTTTGTGGTTTTTTCTTTATCGTTGTTTCCTCCTTCTCCATTTCCTCCTTTGCTATCATCGTCATCCTCATTACTGAGGAAGAAAGAACCACTATCATCACTTTCATCATCAGTTTCATCATCTCCTCCTCCTTCAGTATTCCTGCCTTCATCATCACTTTCATCATCTCCTCCATTTCTTCTGCTCGTTCCTTCTTGATTATCAATCACTCTACCATTTTCATCTATTTGAAGATTCCCCTGGAATTGTGTGTTGTATTTTTCTACATATAACCTTATTGTTTCATCTCCCGGGTATATCTCCATGCTTACCCTTATAAAATTTTCTAACTATCTCTTCTCATTCAAAACTCTTTCAAACTTTTCTTTGACAGCTTCATATAGTTGCTGTGTTTTTAATTAAATAAAGCAATTATAAATATTTTATCACTAGTGATATATTCAAAATTTTCATATTAATTATAAGTATTACCTCTTTCTGTTTCCTGATATCTCCTTCTTCACTCTCATCCTCTTCTTCAATTACCATGACATGACCAAACCCTCCCCTGTCCATCTCTATGTCTTGCCTTTTCTCAATCAGCTTTGTGTTCCAATTTCTGATGGCTGGCCATTTTCTTGGCACATCCATTTCATCGAACTTTGTGAAATGCAAGTAGATAAGCTGTTTTCAAGAAAACAAAATATTCATTAAAACCTTTACTTATTAAAAGAAGTGGTAGATTAATCTTTTTTTAGTATCCCAAGTGATATTGTACATGGCATCTATTTTTTAAAAAACAACTTGTAATATCACTGGTGATAGAATACATTTTATATGTCATTAACTTAAAGTATCACTTGTGATACCCTACATCATATTTGTTTTAAAGATAACCTTGACTTACCGTGAATGCTGCATGTGGTCCATAGTACCAATTTTCCGTTGTTGAGTCATCCCAGCCTTCCTTGCTTAATTTCATAGAGTTCCAAATGTATGAGCACCAGTCAACTGTCATTATTTCCTCTGGTGTCATCAGAAATTTGATGACGTGATACTTCAGCATCGAACTGTTATAGCAGGTTCCCAGACAGTTTGCAAACAGCATTAGGAAATTCATCTGGAAGGTGAAGTCTGTTTCTTCAGTACTCTGAATCACCTTTGATAATGCTGTTGTTGTTATCCTTTTTTTCCCGGGAATTGTGCCATAAACTGTTTCATAAACACGTCATCCCAATCCCTTTCTGGTCCTGAGCAAAGTGGTCTCGATCCCATTGGTATCCCTAGAACTTCCCTAATTGTTTTCGGTTTGATTTTTATGACACCCCCATTTGGCAAGTTTATTTTCATCTTTTCCATATCCATATGTGTCAATATGAAAGTAGGCAGCTTTCCAGGGATTTTTGCAACGGAAATCAATCAGTGTTCCAAATCCCATTGCCATGACCATTTTCCTTCTTTCTGGGCTCAGCGAATGTGTTGCATCGTAAAACGGTTGGACAGTCGTTTTAGCTCTCAACGACTTGAATGGAATGACATATTCTTCTTCTTCTTCCTCATCTTCCACCTCCATTTTTTCCTTGCCTTTCTTCGTCTGTTCTTTCTTCTTCTTTGCTTCTTCCTTCTTCCTTTGTTCTTCTTTCTTTTTCGTTTCCTCTTCTTTCTTCTTCTTCTTCGTTTCCTTCATTTTTTTTTTATTTGTTGCCTTTCCTTCCTTTTTCTTTTCTTCTTCTTCTTTCTTTTTCTTTGTTTCTTCCTTCTTTTTCTTTCTTTCTCTTTCCTCAACTTTTTCTTCCCCTCTCTTTTCTCTTTCCTTTTTTCTTGCTGCTTTTGTTTTCGGTTTGTTGTTTTTTTTGATGCTGATCTTGTTACAGCAACTGGTGAATCTGTTGCTTGTTCTTTTCTTTTCTTTGGTTGATTGGGTTTCAACTTTGGTTTTGCTTCTTTGGGTTTGACTGTTTCTTGGGGTGTCGCTTCGGGTGTTGTTTTGGTTGTTGTTTCTGGTGTTGGTTCAGATGGTGTCGCTTCGGGTGTTGGTGGTGTTGGTGTGGTTTCTATGGTTGCTAGAGTTGTTATTGGTGTGTTTTCTGGTGATGTTATTTCTGGTGATGCTTGATTTATTGGTGTGACAAGCCTTGATTGTGCAATGGTTGTTATTTGTTTTGTGGGTGTCTTTTGTGTATTTTTAATCGATGACTTTGTGTATTTTGTGGTTGTTTTCTGTGGTGAGGGTGTAGATGTTTGCTGTTGTGTTTCTTGTTGTGGTAGTGTTGTTTGTGGTGTTGGTGTTTGTGTTGTTTCTGGTGGTGGTGTTGGTTATTTTTTTCTTGATATGGTGCTTTTTTGAATTGGAGTTTGTTTCTTGCTTCTTTTCTTTTTGATTTCTTTTAGACTTGTATTCAAATCTGCACAAAAGAAATCCCAAGTAAGTTTTCATGAATATTTATTGCTGATAAATATAAACTCTGAATGTTTATGCGTCATACAATTTTATAACATTCTACTGCAAGTATGTCATATCAATTTGTATCACAGGTGATATAACATATAAGCTAAATGTCAAAAAAAGTATGCCGCATACATATAGGGTTTATCATAGTTGATATTTTTCTAAAGGAGTCATGCTTATATGTTGGAATTTACCTTTTTCCTTTTGAATCTCTGGAGATATGCTCAAAAATTTGCTTGTCGACAAAACTGCATTTACAAATTTTTTTTAAGAAACAAACAGAATGTCTGCAATTTTTATGTTTAAAGATTTATTTAGCAGACAAAAACTGACCGTTTAAAGCTTGTATTGTCTCCAGATGCTCGTAAATATCATCTTCTACATTTTTTTCAAAATCAAAATTTTAATGTCTTATGTTATGTAAAACAAAAAGACACTGTAAATTCTAATAAAAAATGTATTTGAAATATAGTTATTTCACGTATAACGGCTTATCATCACATTATACTATCAAAAAAAAAAATCAATTCCCTGGTGATATACCATTAAATCAAAAATGTTTTTATCACTGGTGATATACCATTAAATATACAAGTTATCCGCTCTGCTCTTCATCGTCATCACTACCATCAGTAGCACTACCACTACTAGTAACACTACGACTACGAAAAATCATAACTAAACCACCACCTCTACCACAAAAACACTAAAATGTATCCGTTATCGCGCTACATTATCTCTAATCGTGTGACAAGTAATCAATTATCACTACATCTGTTTTTATCACTAGTGATATACCATAAAATATTTCTCTGTCACACTAAAAAACGCATCATAAGTTACATCAAATTTATACTTGTAACAAGCTAAAAACATATCCATTATCACAAAGAACGCTAAAAGTCAAATCGACGTTCGCTACCACTACTACTATCGCTACCACTATACTGAAGCTGATTGACAATTAAAAAAAATCACTATATCTGTTTTTATCACTGGTGATATACCATTAAATATACAAGTTATCCGCGTCTGCTCTTCATCGTCATCACTACCATCAGTACCACTACCACTACTAGTAACACTACGACTACGAAAAGTCATAACTAAACCACCACCTCTACCACAAAAAACACTAAAAATGTATCAGTTATCGCGCTACATGATCTCTAATCGTGTGACAAGTAATCATATATCACTACATCTGTTTTTATCACTAGTGATATACCATAAAATATTCTCTGTCACACTCAAAAAAAACGCATCATAAGTTACATCAAATTTATACTTGTAACAAGCTAAAAACATATCCATTATCACAAAGAACGCTAAAAGTCAAATCGACGTTCGCTACCACTACTACTATCACTACCACTATACTGAAGCACTACCAGCACCACTACCACTACCACCACCACCACTACCACTACCACCACCCACTACCATATCAAAACTAAACCTAGGACTATCAAATCACTACCACATCTACCACAACATTGTTTCGGTGAGTATGACACCTAAAACATCTAATATCAGCCAAAATCGCAATTTTCTTCTTCTTTTTACTGGTAATCTCTCATAAATAAATCATCAATTGCATGTCATTAATGCAACCCAAAAATCAGAGAAAAATGTTCATAAATAGCAAACATTTATAAATAAATATAAAATCAGTAGAGATACATAAATAACATCCTAAATAATTAGTTTGAAGCTTAACTTACCGTTTTGGGGTTGGTAGGTTTGTTTGATCCATTTTTTTGTGCTTTTCTTCAGTTGAAGATTGATCGTTTTTATGTTTTTGATTTTAATGGGTTAATGTTAGTGATTTGATTGTTATGGTTTGTTTTAGTGAAATTTTAGTGAGAAGCGGCGTGTTGTTTTTGATGAAAATGGCGGCGTGTGTTGTGTTTATGGTTGGAGAGAAGTTTCACGTTTTGACAAGATTAGTCCCTCACGTGTTTTATCATTAAAAATGTTTTTTTTTGATCCAACGGTTGATAGATGTCCCTTGGTAAGTAGGGGATTGATGGTTTCTAAAATAAAGTCCTCACTATTATTATGTCCTTAACTTAACAAATGGCAAAAGAGCAAATATATTTTTAAGCCATATGTGTCAATGAACATGACAATATGTTTTCTAGTAAAGTTGAGCATATACATGGAATCATAAACTTTGTATTTAGGTGATGTATGAAAACTCTTGATATATAAACTTCCCAATGTAAATCTTTGATGATTTGTGGTTTATTCTAAGCTTATAATGTAGGATGTATCGTGTCTCTGTATTCACAAACCTTCAACAAAATAAATGAATCGATATCAATGGTTGTCCGAGTATCTTGGTACACTAATTGAAAGGCTTATGGATACTTTTAATATACGTATGACCGAATTCAAACACGAGGCATCGGGATTGCACATAATACGTATGAGAATCAATGTTATAAATAATTAATATATAAATGTTATATTTAATTATTCCACAAAATAATTAAATGTTATAAATGTTATATTTAATTACTAATCACAAATAATACTTAACGAATGTTAGTACTTAACGGTAGTTAACTAACGGTTGTTAAATGTGAAGTTAAGGGACTAGAGATGAAAATATAAGTCGGGAAGGATCTAGAATCCCCTTGGGGATTACATGGCCGGTCGAATGGGTTCCCAAACCCATTCCTACCCTAACTTGGTCATCAAGTTTACATTAGTATTAGTACAAACCTCTTGTATTCATTCTAATTAATCTTTGACCACTTAATAACCTTAACTTCTTCTCCTCTCCTCTCTTTTGTGCTTGGCCTTGTCCTACATACATACCCTAAACATCTTAGGGGTCAATTTTCCAAGCTCAAATACAAGTGTTTGGCTGTTTGTGATTCAAGAACCTAGCTTTTCACGTTGATTCGATTGTAGTACGTGTGTACAAGAACAAAGGGCAAATACAAGTGTGTTTGGGAGATTCTTGGTATTCGACTTAGGGTTAAGTCGAAAATAATAAACCCTAATTTTTAGGGTTTCCTTGGTTCTTGATCTATTGTGTTCTTTAATTCGCAAAAGGTATGCATATACTTTTAATTCGGTTAGTTAATTTACAAGTATTATTCTATTACTTCCGCTGCATGCTTTGATGATGTTTATGTGTTTTTGATAATTGTTATGATTAGTAAAACCCAACAGTGGCCATCACGAGCTTTTAATACGTTGTAATTAATTACCGAAACACATAAAAATTGAATCTTGGTGATTATTACAAGTTTTTTTTACGGTTTCTAGGGTTTTTGAAAATTGGAACCCTATTTTTTTAAATTGGGTCGAATACCCTTTTTTTAATTAGGTTTAATTTTTGGTAAAACTTGTAGAAACCCTATGATTGCATGTATATTTTATTTGGTTATTATAAATAATTGTTATGTGCCATGATTATATGCGTATATTTGGATTAAAATTGTTATAAGGGATCCATGGTAGAACATGCATGTTTTGCCATGGATTATTGATTTGATTTGATTTGATTAATTATTAAGTAGAATTCACATGTAATTCGCTTGATATATATTAAATTGAGGAAAACCTCAATATATCTAATAATAATTCAATTATGTGCAATGTGGTATATGATTAACTAAGGCTTACGCAATCGACTTGTCAATTTATGTGGCTCACTTACCTTAGTAGGTGAAAACCCTAGTTAATATATGCATGTATTTTAAACTTAGAATTGATTATTAGGGTTTTATTGAACAAATTATGCATGTGGCTATTTATTTTTACATATGTGATAACATCAAATAGTCCTGAATATTAATTGTCAATTTCCCCCGATAATGCTCGTTATTTATATCATTTATATGGATTTACGCTTGTTTTCCATTGTTTTCCACTTTCAGGTAAATTACGAGCATTGGAGCTAAAGAGACGCGGAAATGGAAACTGTTAGTGCAAATATTACGTTATTTAATCTATACAGTCTCGTTTGTTTTGATTGATGACAAACATGTAACTTGTAATACATAACGTAAAATGTACAAGTTACTTGTAATTACATTTGTCTCAACATACATTCAACACCTCTCGATGTCTCAAGTCCTCGTATGTTACAACACAGGTTCGTACATGTTTGTTATGTGGCATTATGATCAAACACATTAACAAATCATTTAGAATGTTTAAAATACGTTTAGAGTCACTAAGTATTTTAATAGGTTAACCATTCTATTTCGAACCTCATTTTACATTTTGCATTCACAAGTATTTTATACAAATACATCTTTTGTAAAATGTCTAACAAATATATACTTTTATTTGTACAAGTAAACTAACTATAATATTCATACAAGTACTAAAGTTTACTTACACTTGACAAAATATATTTTATTTTGACAAGCACTCAACTAGATATTTTATTTTACAAAAGGTTACTTACATTTTATTTACAAGTAACTTACCTTTTTAATAAGTATATACATTTGTTTAAATGTATTTTTCATAAAAGGAAAACACTCTTTTATTACCTCATGCATAGTGTCATCTAAATCTTTAAAAGATTTTGGAAAGATTTTAGAAGATATTCTAAGATATCAAATCTAATAAATTATTATATTTTTGATTACCACTTTTGGTTAAAAATACCATCCCATGGTTTTCTCATATCTTCATCCTTTCCAACATATATTCTCTCTAACATTCTTTCATCACTTAGATCTATAGATAAACATGTAGTAGCATACATCATTAACCCTCACCATCACATGATCATAATGCTTCTAACATTCATCTTTGTTGTAAGCATATTTTACATTTTGATCAACCAAGGAAAGTTTAGAGATCTAGTCATCCTCATTCACCAAAGCATATCAACATATGAAGATTCAAGATCTCTTGATATCCTCATTGATTGAAGACTTCTTATTTAATAAGATCATTTAGATTAGTCATTCATATCCATTAGACATTTATGTCATGGATCATCATTGTAAATATCATTGCATCATCACAACACTTTCACCAAACTAGATTAGATGGTTTATGTGTTTGTACCATAAAACACAAGGTTTGTTATGTTGGGCCATAAAACATAGTGGGAGTGGTTGTACCCTTGAAAAGAACTCGACATCTAGCTTAGTGTCGGAAATATTGTATAGGCGATGTTAGGTTGGTTCTACCTCGAACTAGAACCCGGTATTTAGCTTTGTACCGGAAAAAGTGTAAGCGACGATTGTAAGGTTTTCTCCGCCGAGAAGGGAGCTTGTTGATTTAGTGAAGTAACTCTCGAGTTGGGTACTCGGGAGTGGAGTAGGGTGGAGAGGAGATCCGTGACCGAACCACTATAAATCCTCGTGTTCGGTTTGCACTTTCCTTTCTTTATCTCTTTACTTTTATAATTGCTTATGATGTGGTTTGATGATGATGCTTGTGTGACAACTTGGTTTACTATGCTTTATATTAGTCATAAACAATAATTGATACTTTCATATAATAACAAGCTTCATAAGTGATTTGATACAAAAGATCTAACGATTTTAAACGGTAACGTATTCACCCCCCCTCTACGTTTTCACAATTGGTACCAGAGCCTCGTAGCTCTTATTTTCAAAACAAATGGTTTTTAAAATGGAGCACGATCCATGTATCAAATTACCATTGAAGCGAAATATAATATGAAAAATGTTTTGCTAATTATACTTAGAAATTTTGTTGTTAAATGTTTAGATAAGTCACATTAGTAAAAATAATAAACAAAATATGTGTATTATATTTTTTCTATCAAATCTAGTAAGTCCTACACTTTTTCGCCATGAGTAAGTACATTTTTCAACTTTCTGTGAAGACCACGGATTGGGCGGAACCAAAAAAAGGGCTCCTTCCTTGTAAACTTTTGGTTCCTTGGTCTGCACAGTACGCAGTTTTTTTTGCCAACCTAAAAACTTCATAACTTATTAACCGTAAGTCCGTAGGAGTCGAACCACCTATCATTTTAAAGGGAATTGAGTCTACTTTCATTTAAAAATACTCTCATGGTCTGAGTCTAAATTTAAATAAGTGAAATAGACCAAATACTATGAGTATGTCCAAGATATTAAGTTTCGCTTTAACATAAAAACTTAAATTTTCGAGTCAAGCAATTTAAGATGGTATTCTTAGAACATTGATATAATTTATTTTGAAACTAAATAATTATGTAATATGTTTAAAGAAAACTAATCAAGCTTGGTAACATCATCACATTTAAACGATAAATGACGAAAAGTGTTTTTCTTGTTATGCTATGCTAAATGACCACTTGTTTATGTTGTTTGCATATATGTTGCTTGCTTATTTTCAAATTGTTGTTTACACTTGTTTGTTTGCATATTAAAAGTGTCAATCTTGCCATGTTATTTATTCGCTTGCTTGACGATTTCTTGTTTATGCACAATAGGACATTTGCTAGATTTTGTGCACTTAGTTAGAAAATTGTTTTACCATCACTTATAGACTTAGATCACTTCCTTTGCATAGGTTATACTAACATCTCACATAACTTATGAAATGTCATGACTCGCTTAGCAATGAGTACTAAGTAAATTAGTCAAGTACTTTGAAAAATGGAGGTTTTAAGAGAGTGTTTGGTACAAGGACAAAAACAATGTTGTATGATGTAATTTATTTGGTTTTACTTTGTAGGATGATAATATGACTTAAAACAATGTTGTATGCTAACCGGTTTATGCAGGTGGATAGCACAAGTGTGTTATCAAATTTTACCCATTTTCACTTTTATGTGAAAATCGTTAGCCCTTGGTCAAAGTCTATGCTCCACTATGTTTGTATATGTGTTATCGACTTTTCCTAACTAGAAGTAATTAATGTTACATGTTTTAAGCAAAATTTCGGTTTCGAAAACTCCCCGACACCTAAAAAATGGGTCTGTGAACTTTTCTGGTGTCCACGGATCAGACGGCACTAAAATGTTGGTACCGTCTATGCATTTTGTACCGCCATACTGTACAAGCGGACCAGGCGGCACCAATTTAAGGGTTCCGCCTGTGTAAAGAAATGGTGCCGTGGATCCTACAGGTAAGTTGTTGAATTTTACTAAATCTCGCAATCTAATTTACCAAATCTCGTTTCTAGGATACTTGTTAATGCATATCTTTCATATTTCACTCAACACATCCTCAATGGATTAACTTAGGATGTTTGACATGATCTTAGACACTTCCATCTCATTAGAAACTACCATCTTTGTATGGATTAACATCAAATAAAACACATCTCTCCGTGAATCCTTAGCTCCATAAATCGACACGTTCAGGATGGTCATTTTCACACCTACACTGTTACTTTTCCTTAAGCTTAGCATTTCTTAAAGCAAAGTCAAAATGACTAAATCCTCAACCTCAAATAAACCACTAGGATTAGCATTCGATCTTGTTGCTTCATTAAACTTGAACTCTTCATCCTCGGACTCGTTACCTCTCAACATCTCATCACCCATTCAAGATGTGAACTTTCTAAACTTAAGTACTCCAACTCCACCACCAAAATCACCCATCATTATGACTACTTCACAACCATCCAAAACACCTTCACAACCAAAGTCTCCAAAACTTGTACTTTGTGCAACACCACCAACATCTCCTCACCCGTTTGCGGATGACTTAGATGACTTACCGAGACTAACAAATCTGGACTCATTATTTGCAAAGATATCATACACAAGTCTATCATATGACTATAGATATTGTTTTGTATCTACATGTATTGCCTCACTTGGTTAACATGAAAATAATGTGTCATCCTTCAAGACGATAAGTATTTACATCGAGTCATAACTCACACGCATGTTAAAGACATACTATCAAGTCTTGTTATCCTTGAAGTTCAATCTAAGCTTTATAATCTCAACAAATTAGGATTGACAACTTAAGTATTTCATCCGAAATATTCAAGTATATGCGACTTACGATTGTAGTCATTAAAAGTCATATCCGAAAAATCAACACCCAAGTATTTTAACAACACATGTTGAAACACTTATCCAAAACAAACAACCCACTGTGCCACTTATACCTCTTTGACATCTACTATCCCTCTTCCATCTTTTGGCACCATTAAGCGTATTGCTCATGAACTTCCAAGAGCATCCTTTAAATCAAAGGTGCCCTTTCAAGGTGAACCTATACCTCAGCCCCTAAGCTTCATAGACATAACCAAAACTTCAAGCACTTCACCCACTAGTTGTAGCAACCAATGAACCATAAGAATTAGTATCCGTACTTTTGTGTTCAACATCTATGGACAAATAATCAACCTAAGTACTCCCATAGCACAACAAACCCCTACATCACCACATCCTTATTTAGATACACTAGAAGACCTACCACCTAGATCAACCAATCCACCATCCTTACTATCATTTGAATTCATTGAGTGTATTGCTCAAAAAGCCCTTGTGTCCAACACTTGTACTGAATCAAATGCATGTTTGAACAAACTCAAACATCCTTTCCTACATATAAGGACTTAGATAATTCATTATGGCTAGAATCTCAACTATCAAATAAGCATGGTGCTCTTGGTATTGATGTCAATTTCCACTAGGTATAAGTAGTACTACCTTCACAAATTATCAAAGTATTAGTAATACTTTGTTGTTAAACTTCTGCATAAATTTTGTTAAACCTCAAATCAATATTTTAACAACGTATGTTAAAATGCAATCTCAAAGCCAACATCATACACCCCGATATTGTATATCCTATGCATCATTCTCTCCTTGCGACATAAATGGTTGTGTTACAAGAGATTTCATTACACCTCATTGGCTAAATGATCTTGAAACAAACATCTACAAGTTCTATGAACTAACGTATCCAATTCATCTTGTCATACTTATTTTCATAAGCATGATAAATTTATCCCATGCGATAATCTCATTTGTTGAAAGATACTATTTGTATCCATTTCCTTTCAAGCATACATCATAACCTAACCTTGCTCAAACCTTGTGCACATCCAAGGTTAAAACTACACATCTCTAGAACATACACATGATCTATTGAAGTTGGTAACCTTATTTAGATTCTTGTTAAATAAAAAGGAGCTTTCTTGAGAACGTTCTTAGTTTAACATATTCCACTCCATAGTCTTAGATAGTATACATTTCAACTCAACGCAAAAGATGTCATTCATTAGATCTTACAACCTTAGATTCTAAACACAAGATTAAAACATATTGTTAAAATTCATGTGTATAACATGACGTCTTCATCACCTTAGTTATATTGAGCCAAGTATAGTTAAACTATCATCATTTATACACTTTAATAGGCAAAAGTAGGAATTCCCATCTTTCTAACATGAGAATGACTACTGGAGAACTTATTGCACTAGAAACTCAATTTGACCTAACGGTTGAATTGCTTCCTGGAGAGAAGTTGGGTATGTGGAATCACCCGTAAAAATGGTCGTGTTTAGCCTTAATTGAGCACCGCTAGTAATAGTCTCATATTCATTCTCCAACTTGAAAAATCTGTTTTCCTATACTTGCCTAAAGTAAGTGTTAAAACATTGATAGTTTGCCTCACCTTAGGAATACTAATCAAACAAGTAGTATATATGACTTTTCTTTCAAAACCACTTGCATTGCACTTACATGTGTTGATTACATGTTCTTGTTTGATATGATAAGTTGATTTGAAATTATCTTAGTGTTTGATAACTAGTCAAATGTGTAAAGCTTAGTAAAACCACTTGCATTGCACTTACATGTGTTGATTACATGTTCTTGTTTAATATGATAAGTTGATTTGACATTATCTTAGTGTTTGATAACAAGTCAAATGTGTAAACCTTAGTACGGTTTTATCTTTATAATGCTTGTATTCTTGTTTCATGCTACTAAACGTTTAAACCTAAACTTTATTTGCATGATACTTACTTTTGAATTAATTTTAGCATGATTAACATGTTACTTATGAAATCATAATATGTCATTTTGATACGTGATAATTTTGATATGATATGTTTGTGTTTGAAAGCTATTAGTTGGCATTCATTATATCTATGTGTAGTACGATCCAAATGATACATGTTCCAAATTGTTATGTCTTAAACATGGCTTGCATGAATCTTTCATCTTGTTTCTTTTTCTTCTTGTCACACTATTTGTTTGGTACGTGTGCACATATAATATGTCAAAGTGCTTTTGGTATGACAAACTTTTAGAAGCCTTTTTATCTTACAAATTAATCACATAGATTGTTGTGTTAATTTATAAGCCAAGTATGCTTAAGCGTCTAATTCTAACGACAAAACAATCTCAAAATGAAATGTCTTGAATAAAGTTGTATTCTTGCATAATATGATTGTCTTGATGCTATCTTGTATGGTGATTTCTTGTCTACTTAAGTGCAATGTGTTGTTTTTGCTTATATAATATGTTATCATTTGATTTCTATCATGTTAACATCCTTTGTCACTAACAAATTTGTTTTGTAGGTTGATAACAAATTATTTGTTATCTCAATTGGTTCTAACTTTTATATGCTCATAATCCCCTTTATTGCTACGTAGATTAGTACTATGCTTTATGGGACCCCTACACTTGCATATAGTTTAAAAGCATATAGAATTAAGTTCTAGAGGGTTGGCTTTGCATTTTTGTCTTTCAACCGACCTATTTCCAAATCTCATTTTTGCTTCCGCTTTCCAAAAATAACATCCATCATTATTTAGTTATAACAATACTCTAATCCTCTTCACTTCCTATTAGGAAACCACATGCCTCATCATACGATCATCTCGTATTAATCGAGAAGAGGTACGTGACTTTAAGGATGAAGTTCATTGTATGCTAACCATCATCCAGAAAAACATCACTAAGCTCATCTCTTTCGTTAACCCGAATAACCTCCTAAACACTTTGTTGTCATTCCTTATTTGATACATTACACATTATGTTGGATGTCCACCAATTAAGGGGGAGAGAAATCCATTCACATAATTGTCTTTTGTCAAAATTTATGTCTCTTAGACTCTAAAATACCAACACATAGGTAAACACCACTTAGCTAAAACCGGTTCACGAAACCACAACTAGTTCAACCTTTTTAACTCTTTATCACAAGTTTGCACCAATACCTCATCAAGTGAAAAACGCATCATGTGTTTTTACAAACTTCTTCATCTCCACAATCAACAAATCTAGGATTTTCCTTAAACTAGCACCTTACAACTTCACTATCTAGAACACCATCATAGGGTCTTATCCTTTTTCTCGCTTGACACATGTCATGCATGTCATTGTCAGTGCAAATGATATATTAATCAAAACCGCCATTCCCAACACCTTCTTAACACGTTGGTCTACCCAACTCTCACTCATATGATGTCATTCTCATCCTCATATAGGTACTCATTATTATTAGTTATTTTACATATTGTCTTCACTTTTTTTTTCAATGTCATACTCATCCATGTCGGTCAAAACCATGTTAATACTATCTCTCCCATTGTCACCTAGAATAGATCATTTTTTCGTATCAATCAATGAACGAAGTTATCTTCATGTCTATTCATATTTTCTTTCCTCTTCGTCTTGGTCACTTGACATTACGAAAGGATTGCATGAGTCCATATTTTTATATTTGCTATACATACGAGTTTCTAACTCCTTAATAGCTTCCTACCTAATCACCACCACCTTCCATCACATCTTTCACTAATCATCACCACCATGGATTAGCGAAATCTTGTCATTATAAATCATGAGTCATCTACCGATTTATCACCACATGAATCCTACTAGTAAACCGACACCAACACTAGTACCACTAGCTTTAACTCTTTATATTCCAACTTCACTTCATATCTTTTTTCTAGGAACCATTTTGTAGAATTTTATCATATTATATTCTCACTTTTCTTATGATTGTAATTAGGATACTACACTTCATGAGATATTTTATTATACCATTTATATATATCACATATATACATCTTATTTTTCTTTGTCAAAAAGATGAAATATATTGCACTAATGTTCTTCATTGTAGGTTCATCATCATATACACTAGATTGTATATAACTTACTCATCTAAGGATGAAGTTTGCATCAATTATTTTTCTTATTTTAGGTGCTTCTTTACACCCTCGAGCAAGGAGGAATATCCTTTAAGCACTCATATAGCATCGTCTATACACTTGGTTGTATATGACATATTTGTCTAAAGACAAAGCTTCTATTATACTAATATTTATTTTGAAGGTTCATCTTGACGCCCTAGAGCAAGGGGAGCTTTCGTCAAGAATTTATTGAATGCATCTTATACACACTTTGTTGTATATCACTTACTCGTCCAATGACGAATATAGTTTTGCACTAATATTTGTTTTGTAGATTTTTAATCATACCCTGATGCATCAAACAAGGGGGAGCAACAGTCAAGGGGGAGCATGCACGCATTTAGCATCATTCTCACTTTTCAACAAGCATTTGTGCTTCGATAAAAAGTGGAGAAAATAGGCTAACATTGCTATGCATTTTTCTTTTTCATATATTTCTCATTATTTTTGTTGCATAAAACTAACCTTGATGTAGGTTAAGCCTCTTTATTTGATCCATGGATCCGCTACCAAACAAGGGACGGATTGAAGTGGACGATTTAACTTCACTAGGGATGATGCAAGCTCGCCTTTTTGGGGAGAAATTAAGTTAAACTCCAAGGACACGCCCTTTTTGTTTCGAAAAAAGGGGGAGAAGAGTGTAAACGGAGAAGGTAATGTAAAGGTAGTAAGGATACAAGTAACTTTTTACATTTTACTTTCTATTACGTTTACATATCTTTGTCATCATAAAAAAGGGGGAGATTGTTAGTGCAAATATTACGATATTTAATCTATACAGTCTCGTTTGTTTTGATTGATGACAAACATGTAACTTGTAATACATAACGTAAAATGTACAAGTTACTTGTAATTACATTTGTCTCAACATACATTCAACACCTCTCGATGTCTCAAGTCCTCGCATGTTACAACACAGGTTCGTACATGTTTGTTATGTGGCATTATGATCAAACACATTAACAAATCATTTAGAATGTTTAAAATACGTTTAGAGTCACTAAGTATTTTAATAGGTTAACCATTCTATTTCGAACCTCATTTTACATTTTGCATTCACAAGTATTTTATACAAATACATCTTTTGTAAAATGTCTAACAAATATATACTTTTATTTGTACAAGTAAACTAACTATAATATTCATACAAGTACTAAAGTTTACTTACACTTGACAAAATATATTTTATTTTGACAAGCACTCAACTAGATATTTTATTTTACAAAAGTTACTTACATTTTATTTACAAGTAACTTACCTTTTTAATAAGTATATACATTTGTTTAAATGAATTTTTCATAAAAAGGAAAACACTCTTTTATTACCTCATGCATAGTGTCATCTAAATCTTTAAAAGATTTTGGAAAGATTTTAGAAGATATTCTAAGATATCAAATCTAATAAATTATTATATTTTTGATTACCACTTTTGGTTATAAATACCATCCCATGGTTTTCTCATATCTTCATCCCTTCCAACATATATTCTCTCTAACATTCTTTCATCACTTAGATCTATAGATAAACATGTAGTAGCATACATCATTAACCCTCACCATCACATGATCATAATGCTTCTAACATTCATCTTTGTTGTAAGCATATTTTACATTTTGATCAACCAAGGAAAGTTTAGAGATCTAGCCATCCTCATTCACCAAAGCATATCAACATATGAAGATTCAAGATCTCTTGATATCCTCATTGATTGAAGACTTCTTATTTAAGAAGATCATTTAGATTAGTCATTCATATCCATTAGACATTTATGTCATGGATCATCATTGTAAATATCATTGCATCATCACAACACTTTCACCAAACTAGATTAGATGGTTTATGTGTTTGTACCATAAAACACAAGGTTTGTTATGTTGGGCCATAAAACATAGTGGGAGTGGTTGTACCCTTGAAAAGAACTCGACATCTAGCTTAGTGTCGGAAATATTGTATAGGCGACGTTAGGTTGGTTCTACCTCGAACTAGAACCCGGTATTTAGCTTTGTACCGGAAAAGTGTAGCGCGATTGTAAGGTTTTCTCCGCCGAGAAGGGAGCTTGTTGATTTAGTGAAGTAACTCTCGAGTTGGGTACTCGGGGAGTGGAGTAGGGCGGAGAGGAGATCCGTGACCGAACCACTATAAATCCTCGTGTTCGGTTTGCACTTTCCTTTCTTTATCTCTTTACTTTTATAATTGCTTATGATGTGGTTTGATGATGATGCTTGTGTGACAACTTGGTTTACTATGCTTTATATTAGTCATAAACAATAATTGATACTTTCATATAATAACAAGCTTCATAAGTGATTTGATACAAAAGATCTAACGATTTTGAACGGTAACGTATTCACCCCCCTCTACGTTTTCACAGAAACATTACAGTATGCCTATTTTGAAGAAGTTATGGCGTAACTCATCTCTTACATTACGCCGTAACTATTGCGTGACCCAGAAGTCCAACTTATCAAGAGGTTACGGCGTAACTCTTCCCAAAGGTTACGACGTAACTCCATTAGGTCAAAAGAGGTTCCACGCCGCTGATACTTACGCCGTAACTACTGCATCACTTACGACGTAACCGAGTTTATTGAAGACTACGGCGTAACCACTTATAAGGTTACGCCGTAACTAGCAGATCTAGTGCATTTACGAAGAAATAGAAGGTTACGGCGTAACTCCTCTATTGGTTACGCCGTAACCCAGACCTGGCCTATAAATACCCCACGAATTCCAGCATTTCAAAGCATCCCATTCCACACACAACACTCTGAGAACGTGGGAAAAAGCTCAAGGCAGGTCTAGGGGAGCATACGGAGCTGTTTCCAAGGGAGAAGTCACACCATTACGATAAGCTTTAGCGTTTATTATTTATTTTACTTTCAATTCATGTATTTCGTACCTTTGAATATTGAATTGATTTGCATGATTAATATGAGCGGCTAAGCACCCTTTGGTGCTAGCCTTGTTATGATTCCTTAATTGGTTTGTTTGCGTTTACCTTTACTTCCGTACAATTATTTCTAAGTGTATGCATGCATAGTTCTTTGGTAGTCACCATTGGTTCGGTAGTTTTGAATGGCGATAGAGGCCAATTGCCTAGGAGATATGACCAACTGACCCTAGGTGAGCGGACTGAGACGGGAAGGGTAAGATATGACCAACTGACGACCCTTTCTACTTGTGCGATTTGACCAACTGATCACCTATCGTTTGGATGAACTTAAGAATTGGGGGGTGTAGTGTCTAAGTTCCTAACGGCCGGGCACTCACTATTTAGAATCTAGCATGTAGCGGTACTTAATGACTCGGCTTAGGGGACCAGGAACAACAGGACTTATGACGGTGCGCCTGATTTCTCCTGTGGTGGCATCTTTGCTGATAGGTTAGGGCGAATTGACCAAATGCTGTCCTCTCGAATTTGACCCCACCTGAAGTAATTGGAAGTAGGTAGACGTAGACATAACTAGCTAGGAGGATTGACTAGGTTAGCACCACTATTCCTCTATTGATTTCCCTTTACCATTTATTTGCTTTTATTTTATATTCTGCATTAGTAGTTTAATTTATTAAATCCCTATCAAAACCATTATTATTCTGTGACAATTAGACTTAGTAATAATCCGACACACATAGCTCTTGGGACGACCTCGGCTTTACCATTTACTACACTACACACGACCGGGTAAACTGCCCGTTAGTGCATTAGGGTAGACCATAGGTATAGCGAGACACTATAAATATTACAATATGGTCAGTAAAACCTGCATCAAGTTTTTGGCGCCGCTGCCGGAGAGTTATATTAGGATTGATATTAAGTCTTTCATTTCGTTTTTAAACCTTTCTCACGATCATATTTCAAGTTTTCAGGTACCATGGAAGTTGTTAACATCGATGACCTCACTCTTGAGGAATACTTGTCGTTGACTGGAGCAGATCAAGGGCTGGGTCTCGTAAGACCGGCAATCGGAGTAGATGTTCGTGTCGAGATTAAAGACCAATTTATGAGGGAGCTTCGCGCTAACCCTTTTTCGGGAAACAGGGACGAAGACGCATATGAGCACGTTGAAAATGTCCTATACATCGCTAGCCTTTTCAACATTCCGGGCGTGTCTCATGATGCTGTTATGCTTAGGGTCTTCCCAATGACTCTCACTGGAGCAGCTAGAAGATGGATCGAAAGATTGCCCGCCGGGGCAGTTAACACTTGGGCGCTACTGAAGAAACACTTTATCCAAATATATTGCCCACCATCGAAGATTTCTCATAAGCTTTTGGAGATCCATAACTTCAAACAAGAAGACGACGAAACTCTGTATCAAGCTTGGAACAGATACAACGATCTTCTTTATAAGTGTCCTACCAATAATCTAAATAACCAGCAGAAGGTCAATATTTTCTACAAAGGAATAAATGTAACTACAAGACAAATGCTGGACTATCAAGGACCTATCCCGAACATGACTCCTACTACTGCAATTGAAGCCATTCAAAAAATGGCGGACCATTCTCAGAAATGGCACGACGGTGGAAGCAAAAGAAACCTAGGCGGAAGTTTTGACGGAATTGCAGCAATCGCTAGTAAAATTGAAAGTCTTAGTCGAGATATGCTTAAGGTCAGAGAAACCGTTCATGCCATCCAAGTGGGTTGTGAAAGCTGTGGAGGAGGACATCTTACGAAGAATTGTCCTCATATGGACGAAGAGGATATTGAAGAAGCTAAGTATGGTGAAAATCGACCATTTTACGGTAATAATCGAAATAGTAATGGTTATCGTGGAAATTACAACCGTGGGCCTTATGAAGAAAGAAGGCCCAGTCTTGAGGAAACAATTAATAAATTCCTGGAAACTTCAGCCCAAAAACAAGAAGAACAAAATATTTGGTTAAAGGGTTTCCAGGAAAACACAAATAAAAATCTTTCCAGCCATGACGAAACCCTAAAAAATCTTGAAGTAATGATTGAAAAACTCTGTGCGGAGATTGATGGGATCGAACTTAACAAATCCAAGCGCAAGGGGGAATGCAATGCTGTTTTCACCAATGATTCTCAGGAGGTTATTGAGGAATGTATAGTCGACAAATTGGAGGTCATGAATATCGACCAACAGGAAGAGTTACGCCGTAACTACTTCCCGGAGTTCCGGCGTAACCATGCCCCAGCAGGCAGGTCCAGGTTAGGATCAAGTTTGTTCTTTGTTAAGGATATTAGTGCAAGAGGGTTAGTCATTCCGTGTTCTGCTGATAATATTGATATGTTGGGGGTAGTTGATTTTGGGTCTAATGTAAACATCATGCCTCTATCCATATTCCTAAAACTGAGGATAATCCACCTTTGGGAAACAGATATAAAGATTGCATCAACAACTGAAACTAAGATTACCCCGTTAGGAATTACAGGAGGTACGTGTGTTAAAGTCGATAAATTTACATCGGCTCCCGAGTTTGTGGTAGTAGATAATATGAAAGGCAAAAAGGAGCATTTGATTCTTGGTTTGCCATTCCTTGAAACATTAGCACGCTACGGTGGAGTCTATGGAGATATAGTGGAGTTCAAGTTGGATAAAACCTTGAGCCTTGAGCCAGACGAAATTGTTATAAAGGAACCACCAAGGATAGAATTAGATGACTCCGATAGGTTTCCGCCTTTGGATTTTAGACATTTGCAGGACTCCGAATCTAGTGACGATGAAGACGATAAGGAAGAGATCCCGGTTTCCGTACCCAGTTACGTTGTAAAAGGAAAAGTTCACTGTTGTGCTCCTTTGGTTGAGGGAACCAGAGTAATATTTCCCACATGTTCCCCTTTCCAAAAAGGATGTAATGGAGGAGGGAAATATCTCATTCGGATGATTGATGAAGCTGCAAAAGTTTGGTGGTGCTGGGAAAAAGAAGAGGATATCAGACAAAAGTGGTTGCAACAACATAGTGCTTTTAGCGAGTGGTTCTCCGATATTGACTGGACAATTCATTTTTGCGAACCAGCTATCATGCACGACGATTACACCATGGCATGGCCTACATGCAACCCCAATCGCAAGATCTGCGATGGAGGAGAATACCCTGAACCTAAATGGCTCAAACGTAAGGAATGGGCATGTTTTGACGAAGATAAGAGAAGCAATGTAGGATACAGGGGGATCTCATTTGAGAATTGGTTACGAGTAAAGTTTGGGTATGATAAAATTGATGAGGAAAAAAAGGCTAAGTTTCGTTTCGAGTGGGCACAAGCTAATTTTCTGCAGAAGAGATACGCCATGACTCGGTATGTTTCGCCACATGTTTGGGACCAGCCTTATTCGATGAAAAATATTGAGGAAGTAGGGCAAGTTCAAAGGCCCCCATAGGAGCCCCGCGGCTCTGAGTCTAACTTAAAGACTCGTTAATAAAGAAAAGTGCTTTTTCGGGAGACAACCCGAATTATCCCTTTCTTTTGTTTTTATTTCCTTTCTGTTGGGTTTTGTGTTTTTTAACCATTTTGCAGGAAATGAGGAACTAATTGCTGCTGCAGTTGCTGATCTGAACAGAGTTACGGCGTAACTCATCTTGGTGATTACGCCGTAACCAACATTTTAGCAGCAAAATTCTTGACGCATTACCAATTACGGCGTAATACCATCTCAGTGGTTACGCCGTAACTACTCGCTTCACAGCTCATACCAGGTTTTGCCAGTTACGGCGTAACTCCCTAATAGGAGTTACGACGTAACTCTCATCTGCTTTAATTCTTTCATTTTAAAACACAGTAACCTTGTATTAGCTTTTAAATGAACTTTGTGGGTGTGTTCCCTGTAAACCCTCACGAGACTTCACTCGTCCACTTAAGACACCAAGTGGTTTAAAAGGCTTGTTGCATTTGCTAAATGCAACCGTGATTCCTACGAAAGTGAGTTAGGTTTGTTTTTCATTTTTATTTTTTTTAGAATTATGCTTGTCGGTATTGTGATTTTAGGGATTGAATTTTGTTCATGACGCTTAAACGAAGGCACGATTTTTTCTCGTGGGCCTTCTTCTTTTTGGAGCAAATTTCAGGGAAGTTCTCGCTCTAATTCTACCTTTCTCTTCACCTTTATTTTAAAGCCTAGTACAAAAGGGACTTTGTACAATTCAAGTGGGGGGACGGGAGTAGAATTATATCTTGAACTTTATTTCGCCCTCATTGTTCTAGTTTATTTTGAAAAATTATGCCATTTTGAAAATTTTGACATGTTTTTCCGAACCTAACTAGATTAGACCTTAGCCGAGCACATACAACCCTTGACATTACATGGTGAGATTAGCCTTATCCGTTTCCAATATCTTACCCCAAATCCACCAAATTATGAGTGTGCCGGTAGCTTGTAAACTTCAGAACCTGGCCTTTGCATCATTTCGAGACCATAGACGAGGTATGTTGAGTTAGCTCGATGTATTTGGACTTTTCAGTTTTAGAAGGCAATATTATAGGATTATCACCCAAACAGCCTACCATTGTGAGTCTATCGATTAGTCACCTCGACTTTTCGACCCCCATGTAAAACCCTTTTGTTGCACTCCCCTTTAGTGCAAGATACCCCTAGATACACCCTTCTGAGCCATTCCTTTCATTTTGTCAACCCAATATATTGTTTCGTTACACCCTTACACCTTAGCCTACCCTGTAGTCTTTATTTGTAATTGGGAAGTCATCATTTTCCTAAGTTCAAGGTTCGAGTGGAAAGGTTTGGAAATCACGCTTTCATCGACAACAATTATGAAGATCATTGAAGACCTCCCGAATTCCCATTGTTCATCTCAAGTGAGGGGATGTTATGTTATATTGTTATGTTCAAAAAAAAATGATTCGAAAAAAAAAAATTTTTTTTGATTGATTTATGATATTGTAAAGTGCGATGTTATAAGCACTATAGTATGAGCTTTATTGATTAGTATCGAGGAGGCCACCTCGGTCACATTAGAAGATTTGAGTTGGAGTTATACCAACTGAAGAAGGAAAGTTAGTGTGCCCATCACGACGTCCTCTAATGACGCATCTACCTTGCATTTCATGATCCGTTCGCTAGACTTCTAAGCTTGAACTTTGGGCGGACGGTAAGTGGTGATGACTTAGTTATAGATTTAGACTACCTGCTTGTTTTTCATTTTACACCAATTATATATCCCATGTCTTATCCTACCCTTTAGTCATGAAGCGTGTCTAGGTGATGCAGTGAGCAATCTTTGGTGTCTTGGCCATGGATTTGGTCATGTATCATTGATTTTGTCCAATTCGCTGTGACATGTTAGTAATGACGAGTCACCCCTTAACCTTTGTCGCGTCTACCCATATTGCCTTC
>OU343221.1:235903042-235936613 GCA_910596185.1 Chrysanthemum makinoi
AATGACCAAAACGCAAATGTAAATAAATACCATTTTTGACCACCTTGAGAGCAACCACTGTTGTTCCATCAGGGTCGTGGTTACCTGTAATCACAGCTCCGTTCACCATACGAAATAAGAACAACTCAAAACAACACAAAATGGTCATTTTAAACCACTATTAGGATGTAGATAAATTACCCGAAGAAGCAAAAGTGGCATCTACTGAATCTTGTGCTGCATAATAATGAATAGTTTGTTGAGCTTGGAGGAATATCCACCATTGGCGAGGAGATGAAGAATCCATGTGGCTGCAAATGAATGTACGCAACATTGGGCGAGCATTTTGGAACTCATATAACTGAACAATTTTAAAAGTATCATAAGATAAATTAGCCAGGCATAATAAGCCTATCAAAAAACAACCTTGTTTAATTTATTATAGTATTTACCGCAAACACTACCAAAGTTTTTCACCGTAATGAGCCATTTGCCATGGGCTATAGCAATCTCTCAGCCGTCTCTACATTTATGTGCATCTTTGTTCATTCTTCTTCATCCTACAATCAAATGAACGATGCAATGACGAAATAACAAAATGTTGCATCGCTAAAAATAACAAATGGCAATGAAATCAAATGCTAACCAAGCCAAAAAATCCACACTTCATATACCACACATTGATGGAGCTGAGCTTGTTATCATCTAACTTTTATATTTACAATTTTCCTACAAAAATTGAAGTAACCGAAACTTATCCTCCATAAAGTTGACTAAATATTTTGGGACCCCTATCTTACTTTTTTCTTCTATAAATGTGCAGCCAGGAGAATGTTAGCGATGTAGCTATTTACAGTGTTATAATGAGAGATTCTAACAATATAACTTTTTAAGTCATAGATAAACCTAATAGCTATTTATGTGATCATATTTACGATTGATTATTTGATAGTTTTGCTAACCAAAGAGAATCATATACACAGATAATTACATGCACTTGTAAGAAGGAAATGTCTCAATTAAGCTTTTCTCCACCAGAAGAAACTAAATATAATCCTAGAGTAAGAAGTTGCACATAACGGTAGCCTTTTCTCGCAACTCATAAACAAAAAGTCTTTGTCCATGTTCAAGACAAGATCCTTCAAGTGCGACAATGTTTTCATTTCGAAGCATTGACACATTTGACACCAACTCTATAAAACGCCATCATTCCATTTTGAGACGTTGCATCCTCAAGTTTCTTGATCGCTAGTTGCTAAGGATATTAGAACAGAAAACATCATAAATATGAAACTGACATCACTTTTTGTTACGAGTGAGAATTGCAACCCATTTACTTATATTATATATATATGGTCATATGGTCAAAC
This sequence comes from Chrysanthemum makinoi, assembly GCA_910596185.1. Classification (NCBI taxonomy): domain Eukaryota; kingdom Viridiplantae; phylum Streptophyta; class Magnoliopsida; order Asterales; family Asteraceae; genus Chrysanthemum; species Chrysanthemum makinoi. Next base: position 235,904,392 of record OU343221.1, read on the forward strand.
TCAGTTATGCTTTACATGAAATGGGTAAAAAATCTAGCTAAGAACGTGGAAAGAAATGTGTTTGTGGTCAAATTTGACATGACCCATTTTGACTGTATTGAAAAAACTATATAATTTGATTTTCGATGACATTACATATAAAAGATGTTACCTTTCCGTTTGGAAGCTCGGCTCTGTAAGTGGTAGCAAGCATGCCACTTTCGACAAGATTTTCTTGAGAAAAGCTATCTGTGTATTCTTGAAGAGACGCTATTGAGAAAAACTTTGTAGAGTTTACTTTCTCAAAGTACGGGGGAGGTAGTTGGTGGGCCCACAAGTGGTTTCACAACAACTCTTTCGAGAGGAGAAGGTTGAGGAGGTAGGATCAGGAAATTTGATTCGTTGACTATTTAAATTACATTATAGAACAATAAAACATATGTCAATTTTTTTCAATGAATCATATTATGTCAAAAGCCGAAATTTTCAAGTGCAAAGGGTAGCCAGCCATATACCCGGAGTGTATTCCGGAAGTATGATTCTGATCCAAAGCATTAAACACCGTAAACTTCTTAATCTTCTCCAAGCTTACTACATTGGGTGCCATCATAGCCAAGTATTTTGCCGCAATTATCTTGGTATTCTCAAGTGACTAAGAGTAACATTCTCTACAATACATGACGCCTCCTACTTCAGCAAATTTATCCGGCCAAGTACCTCTAAAAAATACAAAGAATATTAAATAAGAGTAGGCTGATATTGTGCGATAAAATAACCGTAGATAGAGATGGAATTGTGAGCACTCAAAGTTATTGTGCAGTCTAGATTATGTCTACTAACAATCGTGGTTATAAGAAATAAAACAATGTGGAAAAATTTGAAGGATTACAAAATTGGTAAAACCGCCAAATGGGTGTGATTGAGAATCTAACCATTATTTACTATAAAAAGATAAGTAGTACAAACCAATTCCTCCACAAGTGATATGTTGGTGGTGTAATTCCGCATCAAAATACCCAAATACAAATACCACTAAGTGGTTACCGGATATCACTTGGAATCGTGTGATCACTTTCCAAAGTAAACTATTCTAACCCTAATGCCCGGTTACACGAATATCTACGGATAAGACCACAAATGCGTTATGGAATTAGTCACAATTCAATAACCCTCAAGGCTATAAGTTTTGTGTTTTCAGGTTCTTTCATGCATGATCAGATCTCCTATTTATAGGATAATACTCTTGGCTGATTCAATGGAATTATGAGTATTAATCGGCCCATTAATAGCCTCATAATTATCCCCATTATAGCCGTTAGTGGTTACATGACCAATAAACGTGGTCATAATTGAAACCGCCACTTGAATAGGTCAAAGCCGTTACAAGTTTTAAGACTTTCATCAAGATTTCATAAGCTATCGTGGTTACACCGCTCAGTTGGAAACACCAATCGCTTCAAATAAGAAACACTACTGAAACACCACTTCCGGAAAACACCGATCCAGTTGGAGTATCGCTTTCCGCTGGAAACACGATAATCAAGTGGTAACCACAATGTAAGATTTCACCAAGCACTAACAATACAAACCACTACAAGAGTCAGGGTGTTCATGGACCTTATGGGTGTACACTGCACTCCTAACCCATTACATGGTGTGAACTATTCCCACAAGTGCACTAAATTTTCCAACAATCCTCCCCAAATTTAGTTCACTTTGCATGAAAATTAAACATCAAGCAAAACATGTGCATAAATGAAAATGTCCCGAGGATTGAATTTCCATCTTAGTAAATTTCACGCTTCAAATATTCGAGAATCGTGGTGTTCTAAGAATTGAACCCTTCAACCCATTTGAATACCTCAAGATAAAATACACACAAGTTTTCAAACACTTAAAAGCTCTTGACACTATACAAGCCATGTGTCCATATCCAAATTCATAAATGTTGTAAAAGCTAAAAGTCCAAAGCTTCCCAAGCGCAAAACTTCAACATTTACATAGGTGGTTCCTCTTTAGTCATGCTCATGCCAAGCACTTTTTCAAAGAAAATTAACCATTAAGAAGTAAAGACTTCATCCTTTCAAAGGTTCCGAGCACAACCTTGGGATGTAAATAAAACATGTGCTCCATCCATCAATGTTCAAACTTTCCACATTGAACTCAGCTCCTAAGTTTCGTGAGGGAGGGTGTCCTAGCATTCAAGGACTAAGTTGGACTTAAACCCATCCCTTTAGCGCACTTTATAACCAAGTCTCTAGCCGACCCTTCGTCAAGTGATCACTAAGTTCGTTGAGATCTTACAAACTCTATAGATACCACCCCATTCATGATAAGCTCACGAATCATGCTATGTCTAACACCTAAGTGTCTAGACTTACCATTTATCCGCTATAAGCCTTAGCCAATGTAGCCGCACTATCACACCGGATAGAAATAGGTGCTATAGGTTTAGGCCACAATGGAATCTCAAGAAGCAAGTTTCTCAACCATTCAGCTTCTTTACCGCAAATGCTAAAGCCACAAATACAGATTCCATTGTTGAACTGGTGATGCAAGTTTGTTTCTTGGATGCCCAAGAAATTGCACCTCCACCAAGTAGGAATACCTGTAGATCTAATTGTCTTCAGTGTTACCGATCCAACTTGCATCATGTATCCTTCCAACATCGATGGGTAACCAAAGATATGAGAGACTATAATCCATAGTTCTCTTCAAATACTTTAGTACCCTTGAACTGCTTGCCGCTGATGAGCACTAGGATTACTAGTATACCGCCAATTTTCCCACTGCAAAACCAATATCAGGTCTTGTACAAGTCATGGCATACATCAAGTAGCCAATTACCCTAGAATACTCAAGTTGAGATACAACCTTGCCATTATTAGGCATCACCTTCTCACAAGTATCCATAGGTGTACTCACTGGAGTACAATCAAAGTAATTGAATTTCCTCAGAACCTTCTCAATATAATGAGACCTAGAGATAGAAATTCTTTTTTACTTTCATGTTTAATCCTTATACCAAGGATAACATCAGCCTTCCCCATGTCCTTCATGGAGAACCTTGATGACAAAAATTCCTTTGTCAGGTCAACCCGATTTTGGTCGCTACAAAGATCAACATGTCATCAACATATAGACAAATGATGACTCCTTTACCGGATTCATCAAATTTGCTATATACACATTTGTCAGCTTGGTTAAGAACATAACCACTAGACAAAACTACTTCATCAAATTTTTGATGCCATTGCTTAGGTGCTGCCCTTCAGTCCATAAAGAGACTTAATGAGTTTACACACCTTGTTTTCATTGCCATGCATGATGAAGCCCTGAAGTTGGTTCATATAAACCTCCTCTTCCAATTCACCATTCAAGAAAGCTGTCTTCACATCCATCCGATGAATAAACGATTGTGAATAGATGCCATAGCAATCGCCAGCCTTATGGTAATCGATACGAGCCACGGAGCATAAGTATCAAAATAGTCTATTCCCGACTTTTGTTTAAAGCCCTGAATAACTAGTCTAGCCTTGAACTTTTCAATAGTTCCATCTACCTTCATTTTCCTTTTGAAAATCCATTTGCAACCTAGAGGTTTGCATCCTGGTGGTAGATCAACCAACACCCAAGTGTTGTTGCCCATGATAGAATCCATCTCATCATTTATTGCTTCTTTCCAGAAAGCAATATCCTGGGACTTCATTGCTTCTTCAAATGTCTTGGGATCATCCTCAACAATGAAGCAATAGGAGTATTGGTCTGAGACCTCATCCTTGGTACCTTCAACTAAGTATAGTTGAAACTCAGGTCCAAATGACTTTGGAGTCCTGACCCTTTTGCTCTTCCCCGAGCAATGTTGATTCAGTTGTTGAACCACAACCTCATCAGTGGACCACTGATGGTTCATCATCGGGACCTCTCGATACACCAGGTGTCATGAGTTCCATTAGGAATCCTCTGACTTGGTCTAGGGACTGATGAGAATCTATTCTCATCAAAATCTGCATCCCTTGATTCAATTATTGTGTTAATTGAAACATGTTCATTAGGTTCAATAACATAGAACCTAAAAGCCTTGGAATGCTCTGCATATCCAACAAAGATGCAGTCAATGCCTCTTTCACCCAAAGTCTTTTGCTTTGGATCGTGGAGTCTTACAATGACCCTACAACCCCGCACTCGAGATAGTTCAGTTGGGTTTCCTTTTAGTCCAGAGTTCATGGGGTAACCTTGTTCCTTTTGTTGGGAACCCTATTTAATAAATAGCAAGTTGTTAACATAGCTTCACCCCGTAACCCTTGACTCATCTGAATAGGACAACATGGAATTAACCATCTCCTTCAAAGACTGCTTTTCCTTTCGTGAAATACCATTTTGCTGAGGAGTATAAGGCGCCGTTTCATGGATTATTCCAACAGATGAAAGTCATCGAGTATCCATGTACTCACCTACCCTATCAGTCCTTAATCTTTTGATCAAAGACCCAAGTTGTAATTCAACTTCAGCTTTAAACACTTTGAATTTATCTAATGCTTCATCCTTTGTATGTAACAAATAAACATAACAAAACCTAGAAGCATCATCAATAAACGTCACAAAGTACTTCTTATTTCCCAAAGAAGGAGTGGCATGCAAATCACACAAGTCACTGTGAATAAGCTCCAAGACCTTAGTCTCACGACTAACACCCCGAAAGGGTTTCTTGGTTATCTTGGTCAACATGCAAGTTTTACACTTTTCGTCCATGTCAAAAGTGGGATCAACCCATCCTTGGACATATCTTGCATTCTTTTATAGTGTACATGGCCAAGTCTTGCATGTCATAGGATAGAATCGTCACGGTTATATGTGGTGCACAAAGCTGAAATAACACTGTCGGGGTAATATTAAGCCTGAAAATTTGATTACATAAATAACCAAAACCAATAAAAACACCATGCTTAGAAAGAACAAATTTATCAGATTCAATAACTTGTTTATATCCATGATTATTCAAAACACTACTTGAAACCAAGTTCTTCCTTATATCAGGAACATGAATAACATTAAACAAAGTTACAATCTTTCCGGAACTAAAATTAAGATCTACACAACCACGACCATGCACCAATATTGTTGACTCATTTCCCATGTGAAGAATAGAACCATCATTCAGTGACTCATAAGTCTTGAACCAGGTTCTATCTTTGCACACATGAACAGTTGCACCAGAGTCAACCCACCACGCAACATCATCATCCTGCGCATAATGAGATTCAGATACATATGTAACATAATAAATCTGAAAAGACTTATTAACCATATTCTCACCTTTCGATGAGTTGGAAGAACCACCACTCCCTGAACCATTAGTGCCCGATCCATTGGCTTTACCACCAACTTTAACACCCTTGCAGTCCCTTTTAATGTGACCGGTCTTGCCACATTTCCAACAAGTAGGTGTTGCCTTCTTGTTAGGATCTGCCCTTGTGTTGTTATGATATTTGCGTTTGCCTTTGTTGTCATTGTACCTGGTGGAGTTGTTATGCTCTACCATATTGACAACGAGATGGTCACCAAAGTAGCATTGCTACTCTTTGACTTGTCATTATCCTGCATCTTGAGAGATTCCTCAATGCGCAGATGATCGCCCTTCAACTCAACCGTGAGTTAACTCCTCTTTCTTATGTTTCAAGGTATGCTTGAAATCTTTCCAAGAAGGAGGAGTTTGTCAATGACACAAGAGACTTTAATAGCCTCATCCATGTTCATATTGTGTTGTGTAAACCTTCCAAGTATTCCAAGAAGTTCATTGTATTGTTCCATAACGGGTCTTGAATCAGTCATTTTGTAATTTGTGAAATTACTAACAAGGAACTTCTTACTTGATGCATCCTCACCCATATATTTGGCATCCAAGGAATCCAGCAGTTCTTTGGAAGATTCAAAGTTCGATAAATATCAAACAGAGAATCACATACCATTGAGAATTAAGCCTCTCGCATATGTAGTCATCATTCTCCCATTTGCTCCTCCTCCCGATACGCTCAATGGTAGCATCATCCCCATCATCGAGGAATTGGAGTGGTCAAGCACATACACCACACTCATACTTGACGCAAGAAGTGCATCTTCTTCTGCCACCTCCTAAAGTCCACCCCTTCAAACTTGTCCAGCTTAGCAAAGTTTGAAGCCATGTGTTTCATAGCAACAGTTGCCATTGATTATCACAAAATAGTTTACTTTGATTGTTGGTGTGTAACTCCAGAAGCGGGGTAAGATAATCAACTCCAGCAGAAACAACAACTATTCGCAGTAAACAAATACCACTTAGTGGTTACCGGATATCACTTGGAATCGTGTGATCACTTTCCAAAGTAAACTATTCGACCCTAATGCCTCGGTTACACGAATATCTACTTGGGATAAGACCAAATGCAGTTATGGAATTAGGCACAATTCAATAACCCTTGCGCTTATAAGTGTTTTGTGTTTTCTGTGTCTCTTTCATGCATGATAAGATCTCCTATTTATAGGATAATACTCTTGGCTGATTCAATGGAATTATGAGTATTAATCGGCCCATTAATAGCCTCATAATTATCCCCATTATAGCCGTTAGTGGTTACATGACCAATTAGCGGTCATTAAGCGCTTGAAACTACTTGAATAGGTCAAAGCGTTACAAGTTTCAAGATTTCATCGGTACTTTCATAATTGCTATCGGTGGTTACACCGCTTCGGTGAAACACCACCGCTCCGGTGTAAACACTACTGGTGAAACACCACTTCGTGGAAACACCACTTCGGTGGAAACATCGATCCAGTGGAAAATCTGTCTTGCCCGTGGTCACCGATAATCGCGTGGTAACCACAACAGACTTTCACCAAGCACTACCAATACAAACCACTACAAAGAGTCGTGGTGTTCATGGACCTTATGGGTGTACACTGGCACTCTAACCCATTACAAGGTGTGAACTATTCTCACAAGTGCACTAAATTTTCCAACAACAAATAGTCACATTTTGGTAATATTTGACTATTGCAAGTCAAACTATAAGAAAATGGGCACAAATGGTAACATTTTATGTCACCTGCAAATGACAACATAAAATGTCATATGCAAATGTTATGTTTGTGGTATTATTTGACTTTCAAAAGTCAACTGTTATAAAAACTAATTAAACAAAATCCAACCAAGTATAAGATAAACCATAATTCATTACTTCATAAAGATAGCCAAATGACCATTACAACTTTCTTGATGAAAATACACATCAAAACACTAGCTATAAACAACTACAACAGTTAAAAATTTTAAAAAATAATAATTTAAAAAAATAATTAAAAAAAAAAAAGGAGAACCATCTAGCAATCAACCACATCTTCAATCTTCTATTCTCACCAACTAACAATCTTGGTGATTCCTCTAATATGTTTTTTGTCTTAACAACCCAGGTATTATCTCTAAAGCATTGTGAACCTAGCCAACAAAAATAACTAACAATTTTAAGTTTGTTTATTATCAAGCAATAACGTATAACACACTTACAAGTTGGGGACACGAAAATCGCCTTCTAGGATTGAGAGTTGTCCATGATGTACAAACAATGGCGGGATCACCACAAAACACTGTTCTATGTAATATTTCTGTGGATGTAGTAAAAGCTTCCGTGTAAATATCAATTCCCCAAAAATAATGTCAAAGTTCAACGATACATACTATCACAAGTATGCGTTACTTGAGTCCAGGCACACATGTAATCAAGTCTGGTCTCAAGATGAGTGCTATACCATGCTCCATATTCAGTATAGTCACAGCTAGCATCCTATTCTATATTTGCCGTAACTCAGTAACTGCATTAAACAGTCTGTATTATAATTGGTCTGCTTTTTAATTCTCGTACACATCTAACATATGATGTTACTTTTGGCTCACCAATAGCCATTGATGAATAGTTGTGAACTTGCATACAATACCAGAAGGCCAAAAGATCTAAACATCAATAATGCATATGACAAGACGATTCAATAAATGAAAGAGGGAACTTAAATCTTTTACAAAGAGTGTACATTGCAACTGTCCATCTGACAAACTACAACAATCCAGCCATTCTTACTCTTTTCCAAAATCAGCACTATAATGAGCACTAGATTCAAGCTTCTTCGCCTCATTCAGTTTACGAACAGCCTGAAACATATTCCAAACACAAACACAATCTCAGAAATATTTAATCTCACATTCTGAACGACTACAAATTTTGATAAGCGGTAAATAGTATTAATGTATTATTAAACGTATTATATAGTTACTCTTAGTTTTAAGAACTAAAAGCAAAAAACAGCCTAATTGCCTATCCAGAGACCTATAAGGCACAATGTGCCCTTGCGTAACAATGCATAACGGGTAAACAAAAGTAACTCTTGTCACTGGTCTGGTCAAAATTAAACCCACCAACACTATCCAACCCATACCCTCAAACCCTCCGTATAGAATATACTGTATACGATAAGTTTTAAGAAAGACTACATATGTTGAAATGATAATCTTATTCTTAATAAACCGTTAAAGGAGTATTTAAGCATTTGAAAACACTGAAGGTGACTTTTGGCGTATATTTGTTTTAGGTAAGCATTATAACTTTATCCGCTTGACCTGTTGAAGACCAAAATAAATCCCAAATCAACCCATTCTAGACATCTGGGTCAGTATTGCCACTTCTAAAAAAAGTAAGAATAAATGGATCTCGAGTTCACCATCTTTCAATCATCTATTGTAACGACACAGAAAAAGTCAGGAAAACTGTTACCTTCATGAAATCTTCATGGATTACATAATCACGTTCTGCACGGATTGCAGACATACCAGCTTCAGTGCACACGTTACGAAGATCAGCTCCATTGAACCCCTAACACAATGCCATTGGTCAAAATTCCTTAACAAATTCAACTAAAAATAACCGTAAATGTTGACTTAAGTCATAGCATACCTCAGCTAGTTTGACAACAGCCTCGTAATCAATTTCACCATGCTTAGCAATCCCAGCAGCATGAATTTTAAGGATTTCCATTCTTGATTGCTCATTTGGAAGTGGGATCTCTATTTTCCTGTCTAATCGACCTGGACGAAGAAGAGCTGGATCCAGAACATCAGGTCTGTTGGTTGCCATAATCATTTTTACCTAAAAACATAAGACCAAATATAATCAGCTCTCCGAGTAATGCATGTCTAATAAATATAGCAGCATGATTTAGCAGGTGTAAAAAGATATAGGTTTCATCAAACAGGACAATACATATTATTCATGAATAAATAAATTTCGTAAACCTTCCCAAGCTGATCAAATCCATCTAGCTGATTGAGCAACTCCATGAGCGTTCTTTGGATTTCACGATCAGCACTAGTTCCCTCACTAAAACGGCGTCCACCAATGGCATCAATTTCATCCATAAATATAATGCAGGGCTGGGTAAAAAAAAATATGAGAACACTTGCTAACCATGGAATTAAAGATAAATCTTCAGTCAATACTAAGTTATTTAAGTGAGTAACACTCAATACCAGACACAACAAAGGACTCAGTACCAAGTAGCAGAAAGATGTAAGGGTAGAAGTATTACTTGGTGATCACGTGCATAGCTAAACATTTCCCTGATCAATCTTGCACTCTCTCCAATGTACTTATCAATGATGGCACTTGATACAACCTACAACGAATGTCCCATATGTTAAAAACACAGGTCAAAAACCATATTGTGGAAACATAACAAATAATAATAAAACGAAGTACCTTTAGGAAATTAGCATCAATGTTGCTAGCAATTGCTCTAGCAAGTAAAGTCTTGCCAGTACCAGGAGGTCCATATAGAAGAACACCCTTATAAGAAAAAGATGTCATATTCGTCAAGCATATCACATATACATATAGCCTAAATAGAATCGATATACACGAGAACGCAATGGAGAGTTTAAACTAATTATCGTAAAGTAGTCATTATGTACCTTGGGAGGTTTGATGCCCACTCTTATGAAAAGCTCAGGGTTCATCAGAGGCAATTCTATAGATTCCCTAAGTTCACGAATCTGATCTCCTAGCCCTCCAACTGCAGAATAGCTAACGTTCCCAGGGTCTTCGTGAAGCATGTTGTAGACAACTGGATCAACCTGCAAAATTGATAAGAATGCGCAAGTTAAAACACGTGCACGAGCAATTTTTAACTGAGAAAATTAGTTGTATGCTATTGAAAGCAAATTACTAACTTCACGTGGGAGTGCTCGCATAATAGTGAGAGTTGTCATATCAAGAACCACTCTAGTCCCAGCTGTTAGCTTTTCCTTGTCCACTTTACTGCGGCACCCAACGACATACCTTGGACCACTGCTGGCTTTAACTATCACTGTAACATAATAACGGAGATTTATTAGTTTAAGGACAGCTTCATGCCCTATCATGGTATTGTTAACGATGGAAATTTTACAGGATAATGCACTCAAATTGTTTTTATAGAAACATTGTTAAGGCATAACAATACATATAAATTCATGGATACGATTTCTAAACTCAGTGCAAGTAGGAGATGACTATTAATTTCGGATGAAAATCAAATAGACTACTGGTAGTATAGTTACATCTTTCGCTGTCCAAAGGCCTGAGTACTTCGCCTATGATCTGTCCAACACTTTGAAGAGACTTCAAATCATCTTCTGTTTTTGCATAATCTTTTTTCGTACTCCGCAAAGACTCTCTTACTGCACAAAAACAAGTTTTGACATTGTTAATTTGTCATTGCATGCTCACATAGCAAAATCAAATGACGGAAATTAACCATTCTCGAAATGATCCTGAAAATACCACCAATGAAAGTGCAAACATAAAGTACTGAAAATACGTAATTAAGCAACAAAAGCAGAGCACTTCACGTACAAAATGAAACTAATTTACTCCATATGAGAACTTGCACCACTAAAAAACTCTAACCAGTTCAACTTGCCAATGAATCTATCAATAAACTCAACACAAATAAACTTCTAAAACCGATGCCTTTGCTTATAAATCCTTATGCAAGCTAAAAATGAGTTAAAAGAATGGAAAGGGGAAGCCGGAAGAGAAAGTAACGAGGAAAGAAGAAATAATATTCAAATACGATAAGATAATAGAAAGTTGCACCAGGCGAAGTTTTGTCAGTTTAAAAATATTAATTACCAAAGCAATTCACAAATTCGTTGATTACATTTATGCATCTTGGATACTGTTAGGCGCCTTTGACCTATGACAACCATAGGTGTCAAATAACCTTTAAAGTTTAGACAGACACGATGTAGGAACTAACAATAGTTATAGGGTCACTTTCATATACATTGAAGTAGTGTGAACAATGGCAAGACCAGTCTTGTAAGTAAAACCTTCTTATTTAAACTATTATGACGCCGGGAAAACTCTAGAAACCTTGAAAGAAAGAAAAAATGAGCAGTAACTGATAGTCAGCACACAAGATGTATATAACCCATAAAGCAGCATTACAACTACTTATATCACAGGTAGCTACAGTGTACCAGAAAGGATTCTCATAAGATGTAATACAATGATGAATCCTTGTTAACATTGTTTGGAAAATACTCAGAATAGTTCCATGAGTTGCTTTACATAAAGTTAACCAACAAGTCTAAAGAAAGAACCCAACATCAAATGTGGTTTAACATCCACTCATATGACCAGGCCACACAGCTATAACTTTAATGAAACTACTTCTACTATAAAGCCTCTAGTGTTAGAAACGGTTCGTTCAAAAAAACTTACGTATCTCAACTAATTTAGTCCAAACTGACAGATTTTACCACTCAGCAATTCAAACATACAACTGGGCAACGGATTATGTATCCATCAAAACTGTGTTGGACACCAGTAGATTTCAATACCTACCGTCATTGCAGATTAAAATATGAAACAAAAAGATAAAGGGAAAGAGTATTCAAGTAACATACGATGACAAAAATTGCCAAAACAAGGAACAAATTCGTTATCTAGTCCTTTGAAAACTAATTAGGTAGGTACCTATGAAAACATGGATACTATGCAAAACATAACTATATTTAAGCAGATAGACCAGAAGTTTTTGCAATCTTGTTAACCAAAACCTTTCAATAATTGGATCGATAAACCCCAAAGACCTTGAAAAGGAAATTCCATAATAAAAGGTTACACAAAGGAAACTACAGCCGCACTGCAAGACGGTAGGTACATTCATGAGTCCTATTTAAATACATTTAATTATTACTCATAACACTGCTTCAAGTTCCTTTCAGCGACAACCAATAAGCAAGTATACAGAAAAACCAACAATCAAAAGTGGTTATTTTTCAGGTTTATAGGCTTATTTGAATTTAGAAAAGTTGATAAGCTCATTGTATTTCATCTTATGAGATTTTCAACTTGAGCTTATAATCCAAAAAAAGTGAGCTTATGAGCTTTTTTAAATTCAAATAAGTTGATAAGCCGTAAAATTAAGTTGATCCCTAGAACACTCATATATCACAAACAAGAGTTCGAACGGTACAACATATTCGTTCCTACAAAGCGCGCAAATCTCAATCGACATAACTAAATATCATCACAAGTTCACAACTAAGGCCATAACATTTGCAACTATTAAATTCTTAAACTGGCTAATTAAAATCACACTGCAATTAGCTAACCAAATAGAAATTAGGTATAAACGTATAACAATATAAACATACAAAATAGTTATACAAACATAATTAAATAATAATTAATTATACCTGTACGAACACGTGAATCGAGTTCTTTATGTTGGAGCATTTTTTTGCGGTATTCAGTTACCGCGCCACGTCTGCGAACAGCATCTTCACCTTCACTTGACATTTTTGTAAAAGCGAAACGGATCTAAGTTTACTGGTTAATTTGATTTGATTTATTATTGAGGGGGGGTTTTGAAGTTTAATTTTGGTGAAGATGATAGATGATGAATTCGCGACTTGTTTGTTCAAGAAAAGGATTTCTTATTGGGCTATTTACTCCATCTTTTTCCTTGTTTGGGCCGATCCTATCAATCAAATTTAGGGCTGACTACTGATCCAGTTGACCAGTTCGGTTCGACCAAAATGCTTTGTGGACATAACCAAACCAAAGACGTTTCGGTCGTCAACTCGGTTTTCGGACCAGACTGGTTTATGAATGATCAGATAAGCCTAATTTTTTAGATTTTGTGTAAGTTTATCGACGTGAGTTTAGAGCATTTTTTATTATAAGACTTTTTTCTTAACAAATATAACTTTTTTGCTATATTTCAATTATTAAATAAGACACTAAGCGGGTATTTGACTTAGGGTGTGTTTGTTTTTTAAAAAAATGTCTTACTAGCCCTCTTACTCTTACCAGTATGAGGTGGGCAGACGTTTTGGTTGTTTGTTTTTTTCTTTTGAGTAAGACCCAGTTAGACATATAACATCTTACTCAGTAAGATGTGGGGGACTTGTCTTACTGCCTCTTACTCGTTTTGTAAACTTTATATAATATATTTGATTGTTTATTAACTATGTTATATTTATGATAAAAAGTCTTGCTTCATATTTACATAAGTTACTTATTATCGCACTGCGTTGGTTTAATAAACAAATTGCAAAAACGAGCACTTAAAATCATTCGGACACTTATACAAAAACAAACAACATTATTTCGTTCAGATTTAGACTTTCTAGCCACCTCTTACCAGTAAGATGCGGTAGTCAGATTCAGACACAAAACATCTTAATGAAACAAACACACCCTTAGCTTGTTATCATCTATTCTTGCTTATCAGTTTTTATAAAATTGACTTACTATTTTAATAATTTGAGTTATAACTTGCTTAAGTTTATAAGCTTAACTCGCTAAGCTGATAAGTAGATAAAAATGAAATTATAGGTTTTCAAAAATCTTTGTTGCCCTAAAAAATAAGCTAATTTAGACAACCTTTACAAACTCAAACTTTAAAGCTAACAAGTTTTTCGATAGCATTTTTTATAAAGAGTAAATTACACCATTTATCCATGTGGTTTGAGACAAATCTATAATTGAGTGTTTATCTTTTGTTTTTTTGTCTAATTGATCTTTATAATCAAACTATGTAACACCATTGATCTTTATCACCCAATTTAGTTATCTTTTCCGTTAGCTCCCAGTCCTCAAGTGGCAACGTTAGTCCATTAACCAAACAATTGTTTGCAACGTTAGTCCTTTATACTAACGGTCGTTTCTAATTAACTCAAAATTTGGTTTTCTTAACGTTCTTGTACGTTTTTATACATTTTCGTCTGTTTTTTTATAGGTTTTCGCCCGTTTCATACGTTTTTGTCCGTTTTTATACGTTTTCGTCCGTTTTCATACATTTTTGTCCACTTTCATACGTTTTTGTCCATTTTTATACGTTTTCGCCCATTTCTAAACGTTGTCATCCATTTTTCTTTCATTTTCATACGTTCTTATCCGTTTTTATACATTTTCTTACGTTTCATACATTTTTATACGTTCTCTTCCGTTCTCATAGGTTTTAATACGTTCTCTTCCGTTTTCATGCGTTTTTATTCGTTTTCATCCATTTTTTTAAAGTTTTCGTCCATTTATATATATTTTCATCCGTTTTTCTACGTTTTCGTCCATTTTATACGTTTTTCTTCTTTTTTTATATGTTCTATTTTTTTTCATACGTTTTTATTCGTTTTCGTCTGGTTTTTACGTTTTTGTCCATTTTTATACGTTTTCGTCTGTTTTTATACGTTTTCATAGGTTTTATCCCTTTTTTTTACTTTTCGTTCTTTTTTATACGTTTTCATCCGTTTTTATACTTTTGCGTTTTTATAAGTTTTCATCCATTTTTATAGGTTCTCTTACGTTTTTATATGTTTTTATCCGCTTTCTTTCGTTTTTTACGTTTTTGTCCATTTTTTACGTTTTTGTCTGTTTTTATACATTCTCTTTTGTTTTCTTACGTTTTTATCCGTTTTTGTACGTTCTTATACGTTTTGATTCCTTCATACGTTTTGCACGTTTTTATGAGGTTTTGTATGTTTTGTACGTTTTCTAATGTTTTTATCCATTATTAACCATTTTTATCCGTTTTCATACCTACAAAAACGTATAATTTTCATACCCACAAAAACATATAAAACGCAAGAAAACGTACAAAAACGGACGCAAACGTTTAAAAACGGATGAAAATGTATAAAACAGATGAAAACATATAAAATCGGATGAAAACGTAAAAAAACGGACGAAAACGGATAAAGGATATGAAAACGGAATAGAACGTATAAAAACAGATGATGTTAATACAAATAATGTCAAAAACGTTGTTTGCATTATTCGATCTCTATATGTTTTGATAATCACAAAACGTAGGAACACGTTATGTAAAAATATTCTTGATAAGTTTTTTACCGAGAAAACTCGTTTCGACTACAACATCACTTCAGGTATGTACAAACAACTTACCAACATTGTTAAGTGATCAAAGAATTTATTTTGTCTTTAAAACTCACATTTTTATAAATGTGACAAAAGAATTTATAAATAAACTTTACAAATTGTTTTTGTAAACTAAAATTAAAGAAATTTTTTATTCACAAGAAAATATTTGAATTTGAATTTCCCGCCCAAATCAGATAAATTTTCACCAGATAAGCATTTCCCTACTAAATGACAAAAAGAGGAGTGGACTCTATGGGACGGGCCCATATAGGTCGGCGGTCCATTAAGGAGTTTGTGAAGTCTTCTCCCCCAAATAAGGAGTTTGTGGATCGAGTGTTTACGAAAACGACGTTTGGTTGGTTCTTCCTCGAACAAAGACTCGTTATATAGCTTTATACCAGATAAAGTGTAAGCGATGTTAGGTTGGTTCTAACTTGAACAAGAACTCGGAATCTAGCTTTATACTGGATAAAGTGTAAGCGACGTTGTGAAGTCTTCTTCGCCAGATAAGGAGTTTGTGGATCTAGTGTTTACGAAAACGAAGTTAGGTTGGTTCTTCCTCGAACAAAAACTCGTTATCTAGCTTTGTACCAGATAAAGTGTAAGCGATGTTATGTTAGCTCTTACTTGAACAAGAACTCGGTATCTAGCTTTGTACCGAATAAAGTGTAAGCGACGTTGTGAAGTCTTCTCCGCCAGATAAGGAGTTTGTGGATCTAGTGTTTACGAACTGTCGAGTTGGGTACTGGAAGAGTGGAGTAAGGAAAAGAATGTGACCTTGTAGCCGAACCACTATAAATACAAGTGTTGTAAAAAGCGGCCTAAGCGTCTACCTAGGCGCTAGTCGGTCTTATTCCGCCCTGATTTGCACCAAATTGGCCAAATTAGGCGTTTTGGTCAAAATGCGGTCAAAGAACCGCCTCGGTGGGTCAAATCAGTCTAAGCGGTCGTGTCGGTCTGATAAGGTTTTAAAATGTACCTTTTTGAGGGGTCGTTTAAGCCCTTATTTGATCACTTTTGTATCCGTTATTACTTAATATCGCTCCTTTTCACTTTTTAGGTCTCTTGAAGGCAAATTCTTTGGAATGACACTTATTTGGACGAAAAGGCGGATATCTGAAAGAAAATGGCCAAAGTCAAGAATCGAGCCACTCAGGCTGCTGGAAGCGAAGGGGACGGCGTCGAGGTTCTACAAGTGACGGCGTCAGGTGTTATATACGACGCCGTCGGAGCACATGTTGTGACGATACAAAGAGCCAAATTGCTTATTTTCAAGTGACGTGTCGGCTTTAAAAGAGTAGGTCGCCGCAACTTTCGACGGCCTAGATTTGATCCAAACGGCGTCCGAGAGACTAAAGGGACGGCGTCACAAGCATAAGGTGAGCGCCGTCCGCAAGACTAACGTAGCCAAGACGAAACCCTAATGACGGCGACCCGACGGCGTCACAATTCATAAGGTGACGCCGTCGAGATTGTAATCTTATATATAGAATCGAAATTTTCAGGTTTTAGTGTGTAGTCTTTTGGAGTAAGAACCTAAACCGAACCAAGGCTGTCTTGTACAGTATTTTAGGGTTCCAAACCCTATCTTACATCAAGATAAGTGTTTTACTTCATTAATTCAATTATGTCTTCAATTATTTGTGTGTATGCTTGCATTTTCTCCATGTCCGGCTAATTTATTTGTGTGTTTGCTTAGATATATGAAACCTAGTTGTTAATTATTGTTAGGTTGTCTCTTATCTTAATTGTAATTGGCTTAGGAGTGCGACTAGGCTATCGTTGTGTTTAATACTTGATAAATCAAAGTTAGTTTATGAAGGGCTTGTTTGTTAAAATATTCTATTAAGTCATGTTTAATTAACAGATGACTTAATGCAGACACTCTCAGTTTTATTACTTAATATTTTAAGTCATCTTTCTTTATTAAGTCACAAACAAACAGTTTTCATATGACTTAATAAACTCAGTTTTTTCCATATTAAGTCAATTAAGTCGAAAACAAACACCACCTTAGTGGATTTCGTTTACTACACTTAAAGGTGACTTTAAAGAGTTAGGGAATGCACACCTTACGACCTTAGAAAACACAACGCATTAAGAATAAGGACGTGACAATTCAACCATCAATAGGAGATAACTAGGGAGTAGTAGCATCTAGGTAAACACATCTTTAACTATCATACGAGCACACAACAATAGACATAGAATACATACACCTTAGTTTACAGAATTAGATAAGTAGAAGTAATGGGTAGAAATACCAACCCCCCAAACTCAAACCCCGAGATTCGTACCTTTCCATTTCCTAAAAAACATAAAAAGATAAAAAATAATCTTCCTTAACCCCAACCTTAGTGTAGTAACTTCTCACTAGCATTCCTATTCCCCTAGAGAACGATATCAATTCCCGTGGCTTACCCTAATACTACACTACAACGATTAGGTTCACTGCCTAGGGTGTTGAAAAACTTGCTCGACGAAAAGGAAGTTCCTTTGACCCCGAATGACGCGCGTAGCGTTATCACGGTCGAATAAAAAAAACCCGATCAACACTTTAATAATTTCAGATCTAGGGTTTTTTTCTTCATATCCCGCCTCTTTTCACACACTTACCTTTCCATAACATCATGTATCTTCGAATTAGGAGCACCCTCTTTTGATTTTTGAACTCAAATTAACACTAATCAAAGATTCAAAAGGTATGTTCTTATTTCAATTAAAACCTCTATTTTAATTTTCGAAACTGATTAGAAGCCGATTTATGCTTCATGTTTATTGATTGTGTTTTGTGGGTTTTATTGGTGTTTTATTTCCAAAATTATTGTGTGTTTCGATTTTTGATTGAAATGATTTATAGTTTAGGACTCTGATAGTGGTGGTGGTTTGACTAAAATTATTGTGTGTTTTGTTTGACAATTTTTTTTGTTGAATTATTTTGATATCTTCATTTATAAGGAAACTAGACAAGTGGGTCATATTAAAATGGTATTTAATGCATTCATGAATATTAAAGTTGGGACAGTGAGTCATGTATACAAAACTAATAGTTTTCAAAAAAATTAATGCATTGTGACTTATGAAATATTAAAACATTGCATTAACTATAGATTAACTAAACATGCTTTTTTTCATTATAATTATATCTTAATCTAAAGAATCTACCGCATCTACGGAAGTTACTCACCCACGTAAACGAAATTCAAATGACGTTGGGTGGGAATTTGGAATACTAGCTAATCCAAACGACCCAGATAAAATCCAATGTTTGAAATGTAAGAAAGTGGTGTCGGGAGGAGTTTATAGAATCAAACAACATATTGCGGGTATAATTGGAAGTGTAAGGACTTGTTAGTTGTCATAGAATGAAGATAAAATAAAATGTTGAAATGCTCTTCATGATGCCAAACAAGATCATAATGATGCTTTAAGAGCGGAAATTGTTAGGTCACTAGATTTACAACACAAGCTTACAAGAAAGAGATAGAGGCGGTTGAACAATAAACCAAACACACACACACGATATGCTTATGACCGGTTATGCGTAAGATGTGAATGAAAGGAATAGATTGAACAACCAACCCTCAAGTGAGGGTTATTACATAGTATTTATAGGAGAGAAGCTAGGGCAACACTCCTAGTCCCTTCCTTTCTCCTATGGGCTTGGGCCTAAGCTCATGGGCCTTCTACATAAGCTTAAGGATAATAACAAACACAAAGGCCATAATTAAGCTAACTATTACATATGAGTAACTAACACTTGAATAAAGGTTTAGGAGTGATTCCAACAATCTCCCCCTCAAGTGTTGGTGATGAAAAACGGTGAAGGCGTTGATGTAATAGTAGCTTTGACGTCTTCGGACATTCTTCTTTCTTGTGAGAAGAATTGCCTTGATTTGAACCATCTCCCCAGGGTAGCGAGATAGTTTTCTTTGAACAGTTATGCTTTGACGTCATCTTTAACTTTGTTCTTTGATCATTGTTCTTTGTGATGAAAGTGATAGTATGTTGTTGTTGTCTGCATCAAGTCGCCTCAGTGTCGCTTTTGCTCAGGTGTCTCCACATCTTTCTCCAACATGCTCACACACTCTTTAACGTTGGATTACGGTGCTGATGAAGTTCTTTAAGTCTTTAACTTTGTAGATTCTTTGATTTGACGAAGAATCATTCTGACTTTTGTGTTGCTTTAAGGTAGAACTTCTTTGATGATGTTGTTGGTGTGAACAAGTGGAGAATCTGCACGATCATTCTGCTCTAGAGCTTCCATAAGAAGTAAACATAAAAACGGTTAGTAATAAGCGGATTCCGGTACTTACAAGTTTGAACTTCGAGAGTGTTAACAACATAGTGTGAAAACACAACTCTAATTCTTACAAAGGCCGTTCCTGAATCAGAGTCCCACAAGTGAGATAACACGATGTAACGAAGTACACCTACGATTGAGATGAGTCGCCGAGGCACACCGAAGCATCACCTCTGACGTAGACCGTTTGAGACCACTAAGCGCAATCCACGGGGAGTTGCCGGCGACCTGCCGTGTCGGCGTTAGATGTTAACCCCGAGGGGAGTTTCCATTCAATCTCTAAGGATCACAAATGTGAACCTCTCATAAATGTTCTCGACAGATTGCTAAGATCTGTGAAGGACTCGATAATGTACCACTAAAATTCTTATTGTTGAATATCAAGTGATGAAATGTCAAGTGTACCTAAGAGATCTTTTGATGAATCTCGTGGCTCTAGACTCAATTGTGTGTTTTGGTTTTCCGGCGGAGACTAGGGAGAGGGCCTCCTTCTTCAATATCAGCGATCTCTAAGAGAAAGCCGATAGATTATGTAGGGTTCCCTGTGAGAATGAAACAAGCTTCGGTTGAGAGAAACTTGAGTGGCTTAAGAAGGTTTAGTGCATGCGTCCCGGGTCCATGGCGACTTTTAATCTTCAATACCGGTGTCATCAAGTGACAACCAGTAGCATATGAATTGAACCGGTGTGCGCCTAAGTTGAGTAATCTGGATGGCTATTTCTTTTCACCCTTTTCTTTGCATTTCTTTTTAATTCTTCAACTCCTTCTTTCTCTGATTCTCATTTTCTCCTTTTTATAATCATACCTAAGGACTTCTAAGTTCTAACTATTTGTGGTGTCCTTGGGTAGATCCATCCGACTCAAGGATCATAGGACGGTTTTTCCTAACCTTAGTCACCTTATAACTCCATGACTAACCTATGTTGCCATTAAAACCACAGTTGTGAAAAATCTCTCAAAGTGTTTGTGAATGAAAAACATTTTAGTACCACTTGTTGAGATAAGATTTTGCATAAATACTCCCCCTCCACATGTGCTTAAGAGTTTTAACGATTAAAATGCACAGAGAGGAAAAGAGCGCACATTTTGAATTGATTTACTCAAGATAGACAATCCCCCACGAGACACGGTTACGTTGCGTAGTTAAAGGATACATTGTCGACTTTTAGGTGACAACTAGCTCTAATAACTACCTTGAAGGTGTATACAATCCTGGAAAAGGTTGTCAAACCCGTCAGAGTTCATGTCTACCAAGAGTTTCTCGAATGGTACATTCTACTCGGACAAGTCCTTTATAGACACGCTTTACATCACTAGCAAACTAGCTTGAAATTATTACCCGTCCCGGACAAGTCTTTTCGAGTTACTAGCAATTAAGATCTCGTCAATTCATGGTTTAAGTCTATAGCACAAAGATTCATTTGCATTTACACAACATATTTCTTATCACGTATTTTCTCCCCCTAAAAAATGGCATATAAAATGTTATTTTTGAAAAGTTGAGAATAAATATGATCATTTCGAGTGTTGCGGGAAGAATGACCACTGTGAACAATTTGTGAACAAAGTTTTAAGTCAAGTACTTCTCCTCAACGAGTGATATAAACGGTTGAGGTTTTGAAAATCATAAGGGAAAGTACTTGTTCTTTTGAGCAAAACCTTGAAAAATGAAAGGTTTGATAGGTTTTACTCAAAAGTAAGAAGCTTTCGCTCCTTTTATAAGGATTGTGGCAATCAAGCGTACCACGGGGTCCTTTATTTACAAGTACGGGTTGTACAACGTAATATGTGCACAAGCCATTGACATAATTAGATCATACATCCAAATTTATAATGAAAGAAGCAGTTCAAGGGGTACCGTGTAGTCCGAGATGTCGCCAGGAGTGTGAATCGGGCGTTGAAAGCCGATGATGTTTCTACTGGGTCGACCACCAACATAGCTTTCCATCTTGAGCGGATCCCTTCTATACAAACGTTCATCAATCATGGTGATGATCCTCTTCACGTCCCTTCGATCCTGAGAATTCCATCGCTTAGGAGACCCGATCTTTTGGTGTATATCCTTCAACCGGTAATCCAATCCGTCCCTAACCAACTTCAAAGTGTGATCTCCAAATTTGTGAAGATCACAGCACGCCATCAAGCAATTTCTTTGAAGTTCACTGCGGTAAACAACGCCGAAAGGTTTCGCGATGAGCATATATTGTGGAAGCTGGTTGATGTCGGGTAGATCAAGCTGCGGTGGAGTGAAGTTGACACGGGTCTGATAAGATTCAACTGCCACTGGAGATCTTCTACACGTTCTTTGATAACTATGCGTGATGAAGATGAGCACTGACTTGATGAATTCACGTTGTACTTCAGTGAAGAATTGTCTCATACGACCATGTACTTTGGCAAGGTACATGTCTTCGATGTCGTTGATAGACAAATTCTCAAAGTCAGCTTCAGAAAATGCATAATCCCTTTCATCTTGTCGTTTGACCACGATATTCTTTAGGAAGGTGTAGTCCCACTTAGATGAAAGATTGACGTGTTTGATGGCAACGATACTTTTAGAACTGAATACTGCATGTTGAGACTTCTGAACTGGCGTACCGTAGTAGATTCTTCAACGTTCCAGCCAATGATGAATCCCGTACAGTGCATCTCGGTCGTATGCTTCCACTTTGTTAGAGAACAAGTGATTAGCTCTTTCCTCGATAGCTATACGTTTGAGTATTCGTCATTTGGGAATGGAAGTGTCAAAGATGTAGCATACTTCCTTGAACCATCGCCACCATGAAGAAGAAATTCCAAGTCTTTGTTGAAGAAATGTCGGAAAGGAATTCTAGGCTCATCTGGTTGGCCGATCGTTGGTAGTGGTTTAGACCATTCGGTGTAATAAGGAGGGTTGTCCCGCTTCGTAAAGTCGATGTTTGCTTCTGGGTTGAGCCAATCCATGTTATTAGACATAGCTCGAGCAATGTTATCAAGGTGATATTCGACCTTCGATGGCACTTTCTGAGCTATCTTTCCACAGTTGAAAAGCTTCATTCTTGATTCGCCGCAACTCAGATTTCGTCATCTTCTTTACGTGGAACTTTTCTTGCAAACTTTTAGCATGCTCCAAAGTATTACCGTCTACCAGATCTTGACCATCTTCGAGGTAGGGAGTTGAGTTAACTAGTGTAGAGAACCATTCAAATTCCTCTGTTTTATCGTCATCTAGCCATGATACGACGTCGGTCTGAGGTGTCTTCTTCTTCTTTTTAGAAGGCCTAGATGATGATTCTGGTTTCTGTACTTGTTTGGGAGAGGTGGGTTGTTGTAGGGACTCATGGTGTTCTTCATCGTCACCACCCGTATACTCAAAGTAATCACCGGTTTTTGAGTCGGGGTGGTGTCTCAATCATGAGGTTTATCAGCAGAAGAACGAGGAGGAGACCTTTGTTGAGCAGGAGGCCGTTGGGGAGGTGGTGGCATGGAAGATGATTCACCGGACTTATTTTGTCGTTTAGCTTCATCATTCTTATCCTGATCCTTATCTTCATCGTCTCTAGGACGTTTAGACCTTCGGCCGACTCTGCATGCTTCTCGGAGTTGGTAGTCCAAAGAATGCTTGAAACAACTTTCCTTCATCGAATTAAATGTCCAGATCATTTAGACATTTGTGTGACAAGCTTGGCCACCAATTCATTATCCGAGAAGACTACGAGGATCGGATGGATTGATTGTGACGGTTAAGGGTGTTGATCTTATAGTTTGCTTGGCTATCCGCATAAGATTGGATATAGGTGTCGGTAAACATCTCCTTAGTAACTTTAGGAACGATATCCAGAAGGTACTTGTGAGTGTAGCCTTCGATCATTCGTCCATTTTCCCCTTGTAGATCATCCTGCATGAGCTTCGTACATATTCCCTTTCATTCGCATCTTGTCATTCTCATCATGTAGATATGTATTTGGTCAACAAACCAATTCAGCTTTTTGTAGAGTATGTCCTTCTTTCTGACTTGTTGGACAGCTTTCACAATTCTTTCATGAGTATGAGAAATCCAAGATCGAGGTGGTTTCTTCACAGATTTGGATGATGATTTGGTTGATCTTTTTGATGGTGGTGGTGAAGAGTGAGAAGAAGAATCGGATGATGATGAGATGTGAGGAGACTCCGGGTCCTTTGGTGGTTCAGAAGTTTCTTCCTTTGATCGTGCGGGACTATCTAGAAGAAATGTATCATACTCAACATCATCTTCATTGCCGTCTTAGCTTGTTCATCAGCTTTGGCTTTGGGCGCAGCTTCTTCATCGACTTTTACCTTCTCTAAAAGATTCTGGTTCTTCAAAATCATACTCAAGAGTATCTTCGACACGTGTTTGTTGTTGTACCAAAGTGGTGGCACCAGATCCCTTATCGGGTTGATTAACCGCATCGGGATCTGGTGAAGGTTGAGCTGCACCACTTGACCCTCCGGGGCCACCCATTTGTTCTTGAGCAAATTGTTGTGCAACGTGTTGAAGTCGAACGCATTTGAACTTCTTCCTGTATGATTTATCCAGTTGCTCTTCATCACTTTCGGAGCTTTCATCATATGGCACAAGTACGAGGATTCTTTCCTTTGCCATGTTCTATTGGACTAGGAGGTTTTGATGCTGATGGAGTGTCATCCTTTCTTTGTTTGAGTAGTGGACCTCCTCGTCTGATTGTGTATCTTGAGCTTTAGTCCAAAGTAGCTTTCTTTGCAGTTCAGGTGTAGGAATAGGAGCAGCTTCCTTGGAGGGAACTTTCTTCTTTGGAGTAGGTTTCCTCTTTGGGACCTTCCTTTGACTCTCATTGCTTATTGCACTTCCAAGACTTCCTCTTACGGTTCTCCGAGTAGGAGTTCCGAAGACTTTTCATCGAGATGACCAACTTTGCCTTCTCGTACCGCTACTTGATACCTTTTGTATGTTTCAAGCTTTTTGATTTCATTAGTCGAAGGTGATCAGCAAAGACGGCACCTTGTTTCATTGTTGTCGATTCCTTGATTCTGATAGAAAGGATAGGTTCGGACAACACGTCGTGATTGTCGGGGTCATTGAGCCTCTTGGGAATATCAGGATTAAGTCCAAGTGCTCTCTGGATCAAAAGCTTTGTGTATCGGACATAGGGAATCTTTGAGCCAAGCTTCTTGTGAAATGTCATCATGTCATCCCATATCGATGCTTTCGATTTCAATGTCCTTCTTATTGATCAATGACCAGAAGACTTGCGGTTCCATGAGCTTGGGATGCTCATAGCCACTGCCACGACCAGAGACAGACTTAGTGATGATGATGTAGAGTGTTCTCCACGGTTGAGGAATGTTCTTAAGCTCCACGTGAGAGTGCTTGTTAATAATTCCTGGCGCTTCATCATAGCCAATATCAAGTAGAAATTGCAGAACTGTCTCTTCAGTAGGTGTGGCAAAGAAGTCGGTAGGCACGATGTGCGGAATGATAAGTACATCCCGTAAGTCAGCAGGAGTGATAGTGACTTGTTTGTGATTAAGTGTCACGTCCTTGCACTTTGACCTGTGATCCTCTGCATTGAATTCCGAATTGCTGAATGTAGATTTCCTGAATGCTGTAGCAGAGTGTGTGAGCATGTTCTGGTAGGGATGATTCCTTAGAATATCCACAGCAATGAGACAAGAAGATTATGAGCATGTGAGGGTTTCAAAGTCAACCCTAAGGTTGTTCTTTCCAATCTTTCTAGGATAGCCATTGGGGAAGATGTCAACAATTGTGAGAACTTCTGGTGCATCCACATTCATTTGTGCAGCCATGTCGTGATCTGAAATAACATTAGCCAATAGAACCAACATATCGAAAGACATAATGTTAGTCAACAGAAGATTTTTATTGTCTAATTATTGAATGTACAGTGCTAATGATTGTTACGAGTCCTAATTTACTTGTTTGTCCAATAGTCCAATGACGTCGTGAAACGTTTCGTGAGTTAGTTAACTTTAAGTTTTAAAGTTTATGTTATCACTTATAGTTCACAACATATCAAACGTTTAAGTTTATTAGTGACATTATTGGTTTCGTGACGATATGATTGGTTTATTTACAAGATTGTACACGTAACAATTCAAAATTAAGGTCAATCCAGGCTTAGGCGTAGAAATGATAAAGTTACGCGTAAACAGGAGTTGTATATGCGTAGGCGAAAGCTTATGCGTAGGATCCTAACTTACGCGTAAGAAATGTTACGCGTAGGAAAAGGGGACCTTATGCGTAGAGCTTACGCCGTAGGCGTATAATAACCTACGCGTAAGGCTTACCGTAAGAGTAGACCTTATCGCGTAGGGTCACTGTTCACGCATATCCTTCACGAGGATACTGTAGTCCCATTGTAGAACCTTACGCCAGGATTTCTCTTACGTATAACTTTCTAGGCGTAAGGTGATCCTTATGCGTAGAGATTCAAATGACCTTGATTCTGAATTTTAAGTGTAGCAAGCCCAAATAAAATCATCAAATCCGCAATCTTAACATGCATAGTCATATTAAGCAGATACGGCATGAAACATGTTAAACATTTTACGCATAGAAACACATACGCGTAGGTCAAAACCCTAAGGGTTATGAATTACGCATAAGATTTCTATCCATGGAAATTGCACCAAACTTTTTTCTGGTAGGTGCAGGTGTTGTGAGAGTCTATATACCAAGTTATAACATCCAGTTCGAGATGAATCAAAAATACCCAAACATAAGAACTTTAAACCCTAATTCCTAATTCTGAATTAATCAGTGTTTCTGGGTTGTTATAGGGCCTGGATATTATTAATTCAACATCATATTACCCTCACAAAACAATCTTTTAGACAAAAAACCTTCACATTTGAAAACACCCAATTCGACTTAAGAACACTAATTTTGAAAAACCTTCAATTGTGTTTACGGGTGGATTTAGAGGATAGAATTAGTATCATTGATGTTAAAGACATGTTTTGACACAATCCTTTTAACCACAAACACCCATTCTTGATTATGAGTTCATACGCTATCGTAGAACACAAAACAATCATAGACAAAAATTTGACCGTTGGATTCGTGTTAAAATCAAAACCTATGTTTGTAAACATGTTAAGATCATGAAATCACTTACAAATTGATGATCGAAACAGGATTTGTCAAACGATTCTTAAGTAGGATTTTTGGTGTAAGTAATAAATGTGATGGAATAGTTAGGTGGAAAGTGTTTTTATTAAAAGTAACTTTAAACTTTTGGCAGTTTTGGTCCCTCCACCTTTTCCATTTTCATACAAAGCCATTTAACTTCCGTTTTGGTTATCAAACAAAGATTTTAAGAAAGAACCATGACGACACTCCCTCTTGACTTAAGAAAATAATGAAAGGTTATAATTTTAGACCGAGGAGTGTCATAAAACCATAAATATTACCACCATTGATAAAAGAAACAACCGGGATATGACAACATGCAAGTACACGGATGATTTGAAACGGTTAAGTATTTATTTTCTCCCCCTCAACACTTGATCGGAAAAATATTGAATTTTGAAAGATTAGAGTGTTGACGGAAGAAATGTACTTGCCATGTTGAAAGAAAATTAGATTAGAAGAATATTTTTGTTGTTTTATCAGATTTTATATTTTTGTATTTTGTTTTTGAAAAATTATTTACAAAGGAGATTTTGGTGTT
The DNA here is from genome assembly GCA_910596185.1 of Chrysanthemum makinoi. Lineage (NCBI taxonomy): Eukaryota > Viridiplantae > Streptophyta > Magnoliopsida > Asterales > Asteraceae > Chrysanthemum > Chrysanthemum makinoi. The sequence continues at coordinate 235,931,796 of OU343221.1, forward strand.
TGACAGGTTTTTAAGACTGTTTTAGGAGGTCATCCAATTCCTCTTGTGTCAAACACCTCATACCAATCCGGTGGACCAACTCATTAAACCTAGCGGGAGGCAAGGCTTTGGTGGCGGATCTCCAATTGGTATTCGTACCGTATAATTCAACTGCGTACCACTGTTCCACGTGATCCTTGATGAAATGATATCGATGATCGATGTGCTTTGATTTCGAGTGTTGAACCGGCTGAGTTGCGAGATGCAATAGCACTCCGATTATCGCGATACATCGGGATTCTATAAAAATACGTAACCATAGTCTTTGAGTTGTGTTCTCATCCAAATGACTTGAGCACAACATGCTTGATTATGGCTACATATTACCTTGGTTGAGGCGGCGATGTACAATCCTTGCTTCTTCGATTGTCATGACATCAGTTTATCACCAAGAAATTGTAAAGCTCCTGAAGTACTTTTCCGTGAGTCTAAGCATCCATGCCCGAGGAGCTTGTTTGAGACCATACAGAGCTTTGTTCAGTTTGTAGACATGATTCGGGAACTCAGGATCAGCGAATCCCTCGGTTGGCCGACATAAACCGTTTCTTTAAGTTGCCCATTCGACATCCATCGAACCGTTATATTCATATGAGCATGCGAGAGCGCGACAAGGCGAGCAGCGAGGAGCAAAAGATTCTTCAAAGTCAATACCCTCTTCGACGATAACCCAGCCATGACCGATAACATTTCCTTGACATTTTGTCCAAATCCATTTGAGACCAATGTAGACCCCTGTTGGTCTTTTTATACTTCAAGGCGTTTGAATTGGTTGAGTTCTTCTTGCATGGATTCAATCGGTTGTCTTTTGTCATTCTTTGATGTTTTAGGTTCGGTAGATTGATTGGCCAATAATATTTTCGTGGTCTTTTGTCCATCTATGTGTGGAGGTTGATGTTGGTATACAAATTCATGGTTTGTTGAAGATTCAGCGACATCCCGATATAAGAAGCATTTGGATCAAAATCTGCGGTGGGGGTACTTCATTGAACAGTTCATTAGCGGTTTGTTCAACTGTTGTGTTGGATCAAGCGGTGATTAAGTGTATCGGGTATAAGAGTATTATCATTGTTCTCAATATCGTCAGCGAAGCAGTAACCTTTCCATTTGTTGGAGCTTTGTTATTGATGATGGGGTTTGGGGAAGTTTAAGCTTGTGTCCGGGTTCCAAGTCTATACTCGAACGCATCAAAATGAGTTTCGTTCTTCGGTCGGAAACCTTTAGAATTATCCTATCCTATAAAGACTCCAATGTCGCTTTGGCTTTGAGCTTTGTCATCCGTCATTATTGGATAGCTCCAAATACATGAAAGTGTTTGAGATTCGGTTTCTATTGTGGACATAAAGGTGTTTTGTTGTGGCGTTTTGTAATCATAGAGCGGTCATGCGATGCTCTGAAGTTTAGCATTGATTAACATTGTTCTTGCAACTAAGGTTTCGTCTTTCAACAACTCCGTTTTGTAAATAGATGTCGATCTGAATTCACGAAGAGTTTGGTTAACAAATTCGTTGCCTCTCTGTTCGATTTGGCGACGTGTTTACGTGGCTGAACTTGTATTTTCATGAGAAAGGTGATGATCATCTTTGGAGCTTGATCTTTGCTTCGAAGAAAGTAGACCCAAGTCCAGCGTGAATAGTCATCAACAATTACTAAAATGTAGCGTTTGCCATTGATCGTTTGCACGCGCATCGGGCCACACAAATCCATGTGAAGAAGATGAAGCACATGCTGAGAGCTATGTTCCACCTTTGAAGGAAAATGAGCACGAGTGCTTTTGCCTTGTTCACAAGCTGAGCAAAGGTGATCTTTAGAATACCGAAATCGTGGGAGTCCTTCAACTAGTTTGTGTCGAGCAAGGTTGGTGATGGTTTGAAAGTTTAGATGTGAGAGACGACGGTGCCATAGCCAGGATTTTGTTGATGTTGCCTTTGAAAGTAAGCAGATGGGAGAAGAAGCAACCATGTCTTGCATAGAGATAGTGTAAAGACTTGAATTACGCGAGCCAGACATAAGGTCGTTTCCTTGTAGATCACGAATGAAACAAGTTTTCTCCCTGAAAGCAACCTCCAAATCTCCATCACAAAACTGACCTACTGAAAATAGATTGTGACCGAGGCCTTCCACATAATAAACCCTGCTTATTTCGATGTTCCCATTAATGTAGTCTCCGTAGCCCATGATAGCTGCGAAGTGATCATTCCCAAACCTGACAGTGCCAATGAACTTTGCAATAAAGTTTGATAACACTTTAAGATTGCCTGTCATGTGTCGGGAACATCCGCTATCAACAATCCAGAGAATGATCGGTATCACCTGCATTACACACAGGCGACACAGATGGAATAGAAGTAGATGTGGAACCCGAAATGTTAGAGGGTTCCGAGCGCTTATAGTAGACATGCACACATCAATAGCTTTAGGTATCCATTTAAATCCTAGTGTGTTATATATCCATTTCTGCCATCTCCAACTAGTATTTTCTTTAGTCTTAGTGAATGCACTAGGTGGTACTACATTCCTAGAAGGTGAAACTGGAGCTACAGGGACATCAATGCATTTCTTAGAATCTAAAGAGGGCGGTCTACCAAGCACAGACTTAGAAGGATTAGTGGGCCTAGAGGTATTCCGATTCTTAGGATTCCTTAAACGAGAGATGATAGCTTTAGCAACACATTTGTCATGACAATCAAAATTCATACTTTTACGACAAATAACACAAGGAGCATCAGACTGAATATCAAAAGTACTTAACGGTTTAGCATTCGTTACATCACTATTTCTATTACATTTGCCAGACGCAATATCTATAGTGGAAGCAACATGAGTCTTATTCATAGTCCTAGGGTGTTCTTCTACTTTAGCATTCCTTATTGATATTTTCTTAGGTCGCAACTTCCTATTCTTCGATTGAGTGCTCCTAGGCTATGAAGTGCGGACGTTTGGAAAAGACGCAACTATTCATGTTTCACTAGAAGGAGGCACGTTAGCAACTTGTGATTTGGCAGTAGGGATTCTAGGTTCACGATTACTAAGTGTTACTGGGGCTATTCTCTTAATCACTGTAGGCGGAAGTTGTTCATACTTTCCTAACATTTCTCTTAACTTGAAGATAGTGTGAATCAGATCTTGATTTTCTGAACGAATATTTCTAGCAAAATGCATAACTTCTTTAGTGTGTGCAAGATAATGATCAAGTTCATTTGATGCTTCATCACGAGTCTTTTTGAGTAAATCAAATATGACACCATATTCCTTTTTAACTTTTACAAGTTCTTGTTCATATTTTGAGATTTGACACTTAAAAGACACGTTTTGATCGTCCAGTTGCTCAATTTTTGGATCAGAAGATTTGTCACGCAACTGGGCGATTTTGTGTTGAAAAACAAGTTGTTGATCATGAATATCTTTTTGACACCAATTAAGACGACGTGTTGCATTTGAAAGTTCGTTTGACAATCGTGTATTTTCAACTTTTAAGGACTCGATCTGAAGCACATTATCAGTGTTCTCAACATTTACCACAGAAGCAACAATATCGGCAGAGATATAATCAAATGCACATGACAAGGAATTCAATAGCACATCATTATGGATATCAGCACAGATGACATCTTCCAAGAGTCGATCAACATCTTTTCTCAATATTTTCTTTTTACGTTTTAGAAATAGATGTTTCTATTTTCTCGAAAACGACCTTCATCAATCCAAGTTCCTTATGAAAGTCCTTTTCCCAAGACAATGCACAACTTTTCAAATTTTTAACATTTGGTAAAAGATTTTTCTGAAAAATGTCTCTTTGTTCTCGCTCTAGAGGCGATTGAAAGTGTTGAACTTTGATTTCAGAATGATATTCTATCTCATGTTGTAAAGTTTTGAGGTCACCCATGAAAAGGTCAAAATATCGAAGAATTTTGCGATTTTCAGGTTTTGAGTTTACTTCACCGATGGAAGGTAAAGGACCATAAGTTTGTTCATAATCTGGTTTGGGATTAACATTAGAAGACTCATGTGTTTTGATGATTACCCTTGGTGTGTTAGAAGAATCCGTTGGTGTGACAAAAGTGACCTGTTTTGAATAATTAAAAGGTTTGTTGTAAACAACAGTTTTTAATTTTGATCGACTCTCGCCTTCTGCATCTAATTCCTCTTGACGATGATATTTAACAACACTCATAACAGAATTATCAATTTTATATTCTGCATTGGAAACTTTAGGATTTGGTTTGAATGCTTTGGTTGAAAGCTTAGGTTTGTGTCGCAAGATTGGTCCATATCCATTTGGATTGGGTTTTAAAGTAAACTTTTCAATAGCTGTTACCGACTCACCATGTTTGTAAACAACAGTTTTAAACTCTTTAAGTTTGTTTTGCAAGCCGATGATTTCTTCAAGATGATCATCTATTCGTTTTGTTGAATGCTTTTTGTATGCAGAGAACTGTTTTTGACAAGTTAACAACTCAGCCTTAGCTTTTTGATTTTCCAAGGTGAGAGCGTTAATTTGATTTTTATGTTCATGTTTCAGTTGTTCTATTTCAGACAACAAAGCATTCTTCGAAGCGGCTAGATCACGCATCTGTCTCTCTAAATATTTTTTGTTTTGATGAGATTTGGCAAAGGCTGCTTCAAAACCGTTTTCACGTTTTTCTTGAGTTTTGAAAAAGTTGAGTTGGTTTTGTAAACATTCAAAATCCTTGGTTAACAGTGCATTCTTACTTTTTAAGTCTTTATTTAATGCACAACATGTTTCAATTTGGGATTGCTAGTCTTTAAGTAAGAGAGCAA